>BGPT01003513.1:5693-37709 GCA_003297045.1 Symbiodinium sp. clade C Y103 | reverse complement strand
GTTGGTGGGTTGGGTTGGTGGGTTGGGTTGGTGGGTTGGGTTGGTGGGTTGGTGGGTTGGGTTGGTGGGTTGGTGGGTTGGGTTTAACTTTTCAAAGTGCTCCGAAGGTGATAATTTCAAATATTTTTGATTTTTATAACGCCGTGCTTTTTTTTTCCACATCTTTATTTCCAAAAGTGGTCCGAATATGAGGTACTTTCATAATTTTTACTTCCAAATTCGCCGCAAGAGCGTGTAACTTTTTATGTCTTATCTGCCAAGATCTCCGTACCCGCCGCTTTAGCGAGCCTACTATTCGACTCTCCGGAATCATAATATATTGGAAAAAAACAATATTTCGTGATTTTCCTACCTTTGGGGCACCTGCATCTATTCTCTTCTGATTTTCTTCCTATCTGATCTTCTTTCTTTTGATTTTCTTCATCTTCTTACTTTCTTCATGGCTGTGCGTTNTTTTAAATTTCCTTCGAATAATAATAAATATATTTTTTTAATTTACAAGAGATCATCCGAAAGCCCACGCTGTTGGAAACAGCGGGCCAACCCTAGTATATAATATATTAAATAAAATATATATTCTACTAAAATATTAGGTTCTTTCAAGAATTTAATAAAATTATTCATATATAAATATATATAATATGAAATATATTTAATCAAAAAATATATAAATCTTTAAAAAAATATATCTTCATATATAATCTATATAAATCCAAATAAATTAATCCTTTTCCCCCAATACTAAATCCCCCCCTAATAATAAACACCTCAGATAATTTTTATTATTAGGGGTAACCCTAATACTAAATTTCGGACCTTATTATTAAAAATTATTTTTCTCGATTTCAAAATCAATTGTATAAATTCCAATTTAAAATATAATCTTTACCTTCCAAAAAATTAGATTTCGAAACGAATCGCTAATAATAAACGCCGGACCCTATTACCATTTTTTTTTTTCTCGATTTCAAAATCAATTAAATTCCAATTTAAAATATAATTAATACATTACAAAGAATTAAACTTCAAAATAAAACCCTAATAATAAATATCCCGGAAATAACTAATTTCTATTTTTAAAGGAACAAAACCGAAAAATAATAAATCTATTTAATTATTTTCTAAAAATCAATCCTAATTTTTATTTAGGGGTTTTAATAATAATGGAAATATATATATATATATTCCTAAATATTAATAAATTAAAAATATAAAAATATATTAATAAATATATTTTTTTAAAAAATATGTATTAATAAATAATAAATTATAAAAATTCAATTTCTTAATAATTTTATTTAATAATTTATATTCATTACGAAAATTTATTATAATTATTCCATATACTTTATTTTTATAATTTTAAATAAAAAATATAATTTATAGAAATCAATTTTATATTGTGAATTTTAGTTATTTCTAATAAAATTGTATATTTTAAAATTCTTAATATTTTATTCGAATTCTTAATATTTCCCAATAATACAATAATAAGATTCAAAGCATTTAAAATTTTTAAATAAATAAATTATATATTCAGGTAAATATCAAAAAGGAAAGGAAATATCAAAAAAAATAAATTATAATTTGATGGGTCCGTCACCATTTCCATGCTTATATGTCTTGTGTATTCCTAGGGGTTATCCTAAAATTCTTTGCCTAAAATTCCTAGGGGTTATCCTAAAAAGTGCCTAACAGCTTTTAAGCTCCAATCAATCCCACCATAAAACAACCCAAAAAATGTAAGTTGCATTTTACCAGGCCCCCAAAAAAAATCTGGGCCAAGGGGTCAGGGATGTCAATAAAAATGTGTCAAAAATATTCTTAAATATAGAAATTTCAATATATATATATATATGTATATATATATATACATGTATATATATAAATATATATACATATACAAATATATATATATATATACATGTTTATATATATATATATATATGTATATATATATATGTATGTATGTATGTTTGCATAGTATAAGCTTTATCCCCAATTAGTTCGTTTGGAAACATAGTATTATTTTTCATTTTAATTGCTACAATTTGGCTCCCATTGATTTCGAAAGCCGGAAAATTTGAATATGCCTGGAATCAATATAGCACAGGATAGGTCCAATCAAATGATAGTGACTGATAGTGTTTTAAACAAGACATGCCTTCAAACCAGATGTTCTTTCTTGAAATGGCATTTAGTGCAGGGCAACGACGAATTCAAGATTGTGCACACTGATGTCATGCTGACAAACTTATGTCTGAAGGATGTCAAAATCAAGTGCCTTCTTGCTGCCATGTCGCTCCATTGGACTCAAATCAGGTTCGTGGAATTTTGCATCTCTTACCAAGTTGCAAATCGCCTAAAAAAAAGTCGACAATCGATCCAAAAGAGCATCATTTTTTTCTATGGTTCGCTGAGACTCTGAAAAATGATTGCTGGGACAGAAGTTAGGACATCAAAACCCACGAGGTTAAACCTGTTGCTGCCGTTCCAAAATCAAACTTGTTTCAGCGTAAACATATCTATATACTATATATACTATACTATACATATGTATACATAAAGACACATTCATGCGTATACAAATGTAAATGTGTATATATATATATACATATATATATATATGTATATGTGTGTATGCAGAGAGAGAGAGAGAGAGAGGCAGAGAGATAGACAAATAAATAGATGTCATAGATATATAGATAGCTACATAGATTCTGGTGGCTCCTAGTTACGAATAGCCCCTTTGTGGGTCCCTGCTATTGCCACATCTGATTTTTTTTGTTGGTCTCAGTGTTCAAAGCGATTTGAGGTATATCATCATTCCTCTTTCGACCCGGAGTGCTAAGACCGAGCCGCATCGGCACTTCCTTCTAAAGGTTGGAAATTTCCTCCAAAAGGAGCCGCAGACGCGTGCAGAGTCCCTAAGGCAAAGCCATCGGGATCCTGAGTTCAACGGGTGACCTGTCTGGGATGGGATAACTTCAGCTTTGGGTGTTGTTCAAAAAATCTGAAGCAATTGTCCAATGAATGGTATGTTTCAAAAATAGATTTACACAATAAATCTAGAATATATTACTGTATAGCTACTGTAAGGTGGGCTTTGAAGGTTCGCCCATTTTGAGCAACACTCAGTTGCCATCAGTCCTCCAACCTTTCCAGTCTCAAGCCCATGGAGATGGCACTTCGAATGAAACCCAGGGTTGCCTCCAACGCTGCCCGCATTGGTCCCAGGCTTCCCCGTGAAAATCATCAATGTGACTTTAGGTCAGGTCCCATCTTGACATATCTTCACCATGTTTAGTTGGTTAATCCATATCCCCAGTATATCCCCATTCTAGCCATATATATTCCAATTACAGTTGGTGGCATCCTCCTGATGTTTGGTAAATCCAACAAATACGTCCCTTCCCTCACTTTCACTGTCACCCTGCATTGTACGATGATTTCTGTGCCTGGCACTTCTGGGGATTGTGATGATTTGCCACATAGGCTTCACCTCCCTCTCGGAGGTGTTGCGAAAGGGCATGGCAAAATATCGATCCATCCTCAACGACCCGAGGTCTACAAAACGCTGTTTCTGCATCGAGAATGTCGAGAATGGATTGTTTCACTCCTCCTCTATAGAGGACAAACTAGCTCGAATTAAGTTTTCAAGTACTTTGCTGCTGTCTGAATGCTCAGATTCTTTTCACAAAAGAGGAAAACATTATGGACGCAAACACCAGCGGTTGGACTGTCCGAAGGCTGCCGAGACACGCCTTCATACAGCACATCCTCAGAAACAGCCACTGCATGTGCTTTTCCGACATCTGATTCTGTCACCGACCTGCATAGATGCAGCAGAAAAGCTGCTGCCACGACAATGTCCGGCATCTGCTGCATGAAAGTGGAGCCATCCGCCCAGTCCAGTTGACAACTTTGCACGCAATGGCTCAGTTGGTTGGCCTGGGCTACCAATTGGGATCAACCGGTCAGCCATCCAGTTTTATGAAAATTTGGGGTATCTTGGTGGTGCCCCCCATGCTGTTTCACCCAATTTCTCCGTGACTGTCTAGCCCCCGATTGCAGCTTTGGTTGACGACTTGAAGTATACGCGTTATAACCCCTGTGACTCGTCTCGGCCTCTATGTTCTTTGCCATGAGGGTCACCAACTCCGGCTCGTTGTCCGTAATGAAGACTGGAGCCTGAAGATGGCTGACGCCATGGGGTGGTTCACCCGGGGTCACCCTCATACCGTGACTCATACCCCTTGTTTCTGCGTCAAAGCTGGCAGTTGTGGCAGTTGTGGATATAGGATAGGTATGGATAGTTTTTGATCCTAAGCCACGATTTCAAGTAGATTTCCTCCACATATACAGCGTGTACAAGGACCTTTCCAAGAACATGTTAGCACGTAGTCTTTGGAGAAGCCAAGAAATGGTACTGCCTTACAGATAAAACGTAATTTTCCTTACGGACCTCTGCCTCAAAAGAATGAAATATCCACTCTGTACGAAGAGAATGCTATCGAGATTTGGGGGAACGGCTGTCGATTCGGCACTGAATGCCAAGCTGAAAGTCTGCTCCCAGGCGGCCCAAAGTGAGGCCAACCACGCCAGTTCCAGCACCCAGCTCCAAGCAAGCTCGTCCTATCAGAAGTTGAAAATGACAACACCCATTCATCTTACCCAATGATCAGTGGTAACACCCATTAATCTTATTAAATGGTAACACACATTAATCAAATTAATGATCAGTTCAAAATTTGATCTTACCCATCAGGGCACAGTCCAATGTGATCCCATCTGCCTTGAACTCTTGGCGCACAGGAGGCAGTTGCGAAGAATTTGGACAGTGCGAGGGCACCGGTCCACAACAAGTTGCCGTAGAGCACCTGTCCAGCTTGGTCAACTGATGAATGGGCCAACATTAGGATCCACAACTTGATAGGATGGTTTAATATGGTTTAATATGGTTCAATCTGGTTTAACATGGTTTAATATGGTTTAATGATTTCGATTTCAATACCAAATGACCAATTTTGTGGCCATCAGTATCCAATTTTAACTCAATCCCAATTTGGTGTGAAGGCGCATCTTTCCTCTCTAGGAATAGAGGAAAGCTAACACCGTGGGAAGAAAACTCGGCAGTGTTCATACTTCAGAAAGCTGTTTGCACATCATTTTTTCCCAGAGGAATTGAAGCGATCGCAGAATGTTGGCTTCAAATCCTTACCGGCGGTACCGGCGACAGACCGTTTGCTGGCGGCCCGGCTCTTGAAGGAGCAACAGTGGGTTCTGATTTTTTTCCTTCCCCAGTAAACCCAGTAAACCTAGAACCCGGTAAACCTAGAATCCTGAAAAACATCCGCAGCACCGTGCGTCAAAGTTGCCTTTTCTTTGTGTGGACTTCCTTCGAAGATCACTATGCCTTCATCCGTCTCGACAGATTCAGAGCCTGACTCTGCCGAGAGCGCGATCAATGGCAAACATCAAGCAGATCAACATGTGAATTGGAGAGGATTGGCTGCAATAACTAACTACTACAGGTAAAGGGGTTGCAGATTCCATGCCACTGTTCTGGAATCCACGGCACACCTCTGACGCGTGAAGTTCCTGCAGCTTGCACCATCGGGTAATCCAATACGAGAAATGACTTCTTAGAGCTTTGCAAGTGGTGGTGTTGGAAATGCTGTGTTACTCATGTGATACTTCTGGGTGCAAACTAGCACGTTTAGACCTTGCAAGAAATTTAGATAAATACACATATTTGATATGTACATATGTATATATTATCATACCATATCTTATATATATATATATATGATATATATATATATACATGTATATGGTGTGGTTCGAAGACCAACTCGTTCAAGCTGGTGCTGTAGCGTGTCGCTGTTCCAAAGCAGGTCAGGTTTGAGCACCACTGCTGAGAGCTTTCAGGAGCTTCCATCCTCTCTTCCCCATGGTTCCCTTCCTATCAAGCAGGTGCTCAAATGTGCTAAACTTTATCTAACCTCCCCCTTTTTTTCATCCTTTTTCCAGGGTCGTCCTTTTTTGAGCTTTGAAAGCTCAGGTTCTGCCTCGGTGACAGCCAAGCTAGGACCTTGAGGGTCATGTTGGCTGCTTGCCTCGCGGTCCACACTTGGCTCTCATTCCGAAGACCATCCCCCCTGTCTCGACCCGGTTACTGCGGTTGCCACAAAAGGCAGCCGGAGAAACACTGCAGTTACGGTCACAGATCCAATTTTCAAAAACATTGTAAAGCCACATGCTTTTTCCCTGCTGTGCCAAATGCAACATACAGTAATGCATGAATAAACCAGCATTTCAATTTGTCTTCTCAAGCCACCATGCTGCATTTGCAACCAACACCAATAATATTTCAGAATATGGTGATGCTGGGATTTCAAACTTGCTGCTGACTCCATGCTCTCTTCTCTGCGAAGTTGTTGGGCTCTAGGTAGAAGGCCAAACGAACAGGGTCAAGAATTGGGTAAGGCGTCCGACTGACTCGGGCTCCAAATGAGATGCACTGATGCATCAATCATCATGGTTACAAATGCTCTTGGCTGTCACTGGCACTGCATTCTTTATCCATCTTCTCAAACTTGCGCAAAGCAGTGTCAATTGGTTCTCCCAATCTGTACCGATCTTGATGTTGCAACGTTCCAAATATCAATATAATATATACATATATATATATATATAAGGATCTTGATGTTGCAACATTCTAAATATCAATAATATAAGGGTCCTGATGTTGCAACGTTCTAAATATCATTTTTATACACAAAAGGACGTTGCTGTTGCAACGTTCTAAATATCAATATTATGTGTATACTGCATACATATATACAGTAATTATACGTATCAGTACTGTGCAGTCCGATGACCACGTGACAGTTGCGCAGGAAAAAGAGCGAGTATCGCTCTGCGAACAGTTCTGCCTACAGCTTGGCTGCGCAGATCTACTTTGAGACTGGCACATCAATCGTCCCACCTTGGCACAGCTTCCGAGACGAGATCCCTGGGAATTCTGCCTTCACATCAACAAGTCAACTCAAAACAACCACCACCACCAGAACGGCCCAACCTGAGGCCCCAACTTTAGTGCATTGGCTACATTGGTCGACAAATGTCTGAACTGCGTTGCCTTGATCTTTGAAACCTGCCGTTTTAGTCCACTCTCCGCTGGGCTGAGAATGGCTCAGACGCATCTCAGGAATGGTCATGTGCTAGTATAAAGTATCCCTCCCCCGCATAATATGTAAGTACCCCCATAATGGGATCCCAAACTGAAGATCTAGTGCTAAACCAAGGTTTCTAAGGGATCATCAATTTTTGGAGGAAAGGGAGTACGCCACGATTACCCCACGCTTTATATCCTGCTATCGAGCTTTCAAGCAATGGAACCTGATTCCATGCGGCAAGTTATATATTCATTTTTGCCCACTGGCTACAGTATCAAATGGGTGTTTCTGAAAACTTGGGCCTACCCCAATCAACCAAATGAGTTTCCCCCTTTAAAATGGCTTAGTTTTTTCAGCTATTGGATGATTTTGGAGTCCGCCGTTTTGGGACAGCCATCAAAACGGCTGTGACACCTCTGCAGCTCGTTTGGATCCAAGTTCGACTCCGGCTTTGCAAAGTTTGGCAAAGTTTTCGTCGACCTGTCGAGAGACGGAAGGGCACCAGGGCACTGGGGTTGTCTCAAAGTAGGGGATGCCATGCGATACCCGCTTTGATTGCTAAAACAAATTGAACATGATGTTGCTTAAGTTGCTTACATATTTGTACACGAGGATGGCATAGGGGTTCCACGAAAATGCTTAAGACAACCGTCAATGTGGCGCTGAAATTCGCAACAGCCACTGATTCTTTCTTACTTCCCTGCTTGCTTTCATCTGACAACCGACTGAGAGATGCATGCACTTCTCCATGCTTGGTCCGTCCCATTAGTCTCCATTGCAAGCTGTGTCATTAGAAACGACTGTTTGTTCACCAATGTTTCATGGCAAGCATGGCAATTACAAGGGATATGGTTGTCCGAATATCGTTGGGGATTCCGTGTCATGGGTATCTCTCATATTAAAACCCCTATTATATGATGGGGGTATGACTGGATGACCATCCCCTTTTATGGGAAAAAAGAAACCCATGCTTTAACTTTTAACTATGGCGGAAAGTTTTGAAAATGCTAGAGGAAGTATGAAACAACTGGGCAAAGCTCTGATTCCTGCAGCAAAAAATGACACCTGCATACGGTTCTCTCGATCCTCTTTGGCCTGCCAGCCAGCCACAGAAGTCGCACGTCTCCAACTTTCTGGATCTTGTTCCAAAAAGGATTCGATCCCAGTAGGGAAAAATCTTAAAAGCCCGATGGTAAAGGGGTATAACGGCATAACCAAGGGTGAAAAGTTGTTCCAAGTTTGAGAACTATTCATGGTAGCCTGAAAGACTTCAAACGTCAAGCAAAAACCTGCGCCTGGGCATCAAGATCTGTGTGATTCGTGAGCATCCGAACACCTTGACCAGCTTTTTCCCTCAGATCGCAGCGGACAAAGGCCGAAGTGGTGCATCCACTCGTCCATAGAGACGTACATGTCAGAGGCGGGTGTGGCTCGAAACTGTTGACCCTAAAAACAGGCTGCCTGGTCTCAAATCCTGCATACGACATTTGAAATTTAGAAATTAGCATCGCAGTTCTAGTCGCACGAACACAGCCACAGTAAAGGATGGCTCGCAAAAACACACAGCAACACAGCAGCTGGGGATCTTCGCCTTCCTTTCTGTTCATGCTCCGTCTTCCTTCGGGGAGACTTCACGACGTCCTGTAGCCCATTTAGGGCACTCCGTTGTGTTGCCCTGGTTTTTGGTGGTTTACGTAGACTCCGCAAGTTTGGGCACACTTACCAAGCGCTGACATGCCGTACTGCACTCGAAACGTGGATTGTTTTCTTCCTTGCGGACCGAGGCAAATGCATGCAAATCTCACTATCCATGACAAACCTCTACTATGTCCTTCACATCGCCAGTGATTGGATTGGCGCCTGGGGACATTGCAAAATGGACCAGGCAAACCAAAGTGCAGCCGATCTATGTTGCAATTCTGTCGACTTGAGGCAGGAGAAATGCTGGGCGCGCCACTCTGATTAGGAGGGCAAGACCTTGCAATTGAGATGATTCATGTCAGCAGCCACTCAGTTGAGCAAAGTTCACGTCACGTTGAATCATTTCTGGTGCTTCTTCGTGCTTTGCTTTCTTGTTGTTCATGTACTCCTTCTTTATTGTTGCGAGTGCGTTTTACTTGACAACAGCCTCCATGCGCCTTACATTCCGTTTGTCGCTAGAATGCTGGCAAAGTGCACAAAAGAGTCTCAAGCTGGAAGTCAAATGCCCTGACTTGTGACATACTAAGCCAAGATAAACTAACCATAATCTTATGTCTTGGAATCTATCTCTTCACTTTTTGCAACAAGTGGCAAGTCGTACATACATATCGAAATTCTTGCGAAGTATTCTACCTGATCTCTAGGAGCCTGACCCTGCACGAAATAGAGGTCGAATGGCATCACCACCGTAGGATAGGACATCGAACCTTTGGTGCAGCCCAGCGATCACAAAAATCATTTGCAACATTTTTCTCCCTTGTGGAAGGTGGAGTTTAGACTGGACATCAGAACTTCGTTGTTTGATTCTAGAAACTGACACAACGATCAACAATGATTCACAACAACCTGCAGCAACCGCCTGTAGAGGTCTTGATTCCACTTGACAGCGAAGCGAGTGCACTCTTGAGAGTATCCTTCCTTGAATTCTCCGCGGGCCTGCATCGCCAACATTTCACTGCTCTGTTGGAGGCATTGAGATATACAGCACAAGTCTATACAAGAGTCATCAAGAGTCTATGTCTCAACTTCACCACACTTGCAGCGCGGGCTTTGTCTCAGGATAAGATCTGATTTCCAGTCCGAAGAGACAATGATTTGTCTCTAGCCAAACACCAACAAATGAGAAACCAGCCTTGCGAATATTGCAAATTCTATCATGTGGATGAGGCGGGTCACTTTCCTCAAGTTTGCATGGTGAGGGCAAATTTTATCAATCAAAGGCATAGACAATCACGAGACATGAAAACTGGTGTGGAAAGCGCCTTTTGCAACTCATTGTTTTGGGGCAAACATACCTTTTTGGGACAGCCACCTTTCAAACGATCTTCCTGACCATGCTGAGCGCCAAGCACGAGGATTCAAGATGTACGAAGCATCTGATCTCTGCAAGGTTGGATTGCCACCCTGCACAACCGACCGGCGGTCTGAGCGTAAAAGGGCATGAGTGAAATCTGAAGTGAAAAAGCTAGGCACTAACCTCAGTATAAACCCTTCATCACATCAAGAAAACGAATTTCCTGATTCTCCCTGCTCTGCGTGCCTCAGGAGACTTTTTCACCATTGCCTAAGCCGGATGAACATCTAGCATCTGAGTTGATTCACTTAACATTAAAATGCCGGTCACATTAAGTTGCAAAGTGCAACCTCACACCATGTACTCAAGTATTGAACTTGTTTGTTTTACTTGGCAAAATTTTGGACTCCAAGCCCAAGTCTCGCTTGTGCATTATTTCACATTCACCTGTCGTTTTGAACACCGACACGGAACACCTTGCCTCGGTCTTGGGACGTCGGTACTGGCCAGCTGTGGTACTGGAAGTATCAGGTTGAACACGACCCTGGCTTTCGGCTCATAAGCAAATGTTGGGTATGGGTCAAACTTGGGGTAGCACTGGGCCCACAAAATTGGTCGCTTTTAGTATTAAACCATCGATCTTCGGGACTCCATCTGACCACCAGCACCTTGCGAGTCATGCTCTGCTGGAAAAGCAGCTCGTGCTCGTGCGCGCTGCCTGCCGTGGCATTCTCAAATCACAGCGACACAGAGAATCTTGGATCCAATCAGTAGTGTTTTTGGGGGGAAAAGAAGTCTGAGGTCTTTAAGTCTTTCCCACAATTCCTTCCTTTAAACTTTAAACCCTCCCCTACAAGCAAGCTGACAATAATGTGACATCTTCTTCTCATCTGCAATGTTCCAGAACTGAGCCACCACCTTTACGCAGGCAGAGAGGTCGAATGAGCATTTTTCTTTCAAATCTCCACGCAGCTTTCATGTTGGCAGCAACCTCAGAATCCTTTGTTCCCATTCAGTTCCCGAGCCTTGAGCATACTCAAGAGCCTCAGAGTGACGACTCGCAGCGTAACAGGCTGTGGCTTTTCAGTGGAATAATACGAATCGATGTTGATAGATATACAAACAGATATTATATTCATAGAGATTAGTAGATATGAATAGATATGAATAGATATGAATAGATATTAATAGATATGAATAAATATGAATAGATATGAATAGATATGAACAGATAGTATTAGAATGTATTAGAATGTATTAGAATGTGTTAGAATGTATTAGAATGTATTAGAATGTATTAGAATGTATTAAAATGGTTATTTAACAGTTCGCCATGGAATAGCTGGCTAATTTTGGATGATTTTCCCAGCTAGAAACCTCCATTTAGTTCGGGGATTTTCCATGGCTATGTTCCCTACTGAGATCAGGAAGGCTGAGAAGAAGACCTTGCGAACCCCGGGACTCTGCGCTTGAGGATAGTTGTGCTTTCCTGAGCTTCGAGTTGTGTCGTGTTGTGTCCATCTTTCTTCAGATTTCAAAGGAATGGAAAGGATTGGAAAGGCACAAACAGAGAGACATTCATCACAGGACATACAGAAACAGTTAGGTGATGCTACATAAGTTTGTCAAGACGGAGACTGCATGAAACGGAAAATAAACATTCCAGGCTTTCTTGATGAACTGGAGGATCAAGCGGGATCAAGGGCTGCAAAGTATTCAGAATCCTTGACCTGAGTCTCCGGGCCTACTTTGACCTTCACTGGGTCCTGCACGGTGAAGTGGGCACACTGGAGGTCAAGAACCCGGTTTCATCGACTTGGCACGAAACCATCAAAGTTTGTGACCTACACCCATGATGGCCCGCAATTGCATATGATTACATTTAGACAAAGAAGCCTTGGCAATCCCAATCACGACAGTCAAACAGGCTCGGCAACAATTTCTACGGCAGATCAACAGAAAACTTCGTGGCAAGCCCAATGACTTTGTAAAGATGACATCACACTCGAAAAGAGCACACACTGTCCGCAACCACATTGTGGGAGCAGGCATGAGTAGGCTGACCTGGCAGACTGGAAAACATGGTGATCCACATCTTATACCCTGTGGTTATTTGACATAGCCATGGAAACTGGCCCATGTATAGATGATTGATGGTGATTTACCTATTAAAGATGGTGGTTTTCCATGGCTATGTTAAATATCCAGAGGGTCGCAACGCGCGAAGAGGCGCTGCAGACTGCACCTGCAGGATGAACATGGGTAGGCCGACAGGCCGAGCAGTCACAGCCTGCCTGGCGCAGCTGGCACCCACTTCGAACTGCTGCTGCCAGACCAACTCTGAATGACATCATCCAATTTGTCCATTTTTTGGCAAAAATACAAAAAGCAATTTTGATTTCCTCATGAACGATGAGTTTTTGAACGATTTGGGGGTTTCCCACATCTTAAGAAACCCGGTGGCTGACTTACCTTAGTTTGGGATGTCTCTGTCCATCTGCCGTTGGATCCCTTGCCTTGTGCTTGGTTGGGCCGTCGTCTTCATAACTTTGCTGTTCCATCCGAAGGAGGTGCTTTGTCGCCACGCCTGTGGGGGGGAGGACGAGGTCAACTGTACGGAAGACAGAAACCTGCTTCAAAACATGCACAAAACAACCATTGAGGTTTCTATCTACTTGGATCTACAGTATCAAAAACTACTTCAGCTACCCTGAAGCCAACCCGATAAAGAGTAAATGCTCTATGCTTCGATGACACAACCAGCCTTCCCGCATTCGAACCTTGGATCGTGAAGAATGGAACGGTGTATAGTCTGGATTTAGAAAAACCATGAAAAACAGGTGCTGGTGCTCACTGCTCGTCCACCAAACTTGCCTTTGTCTTTAGGTGGGCTGGTGGCAACAAAAATGTTGTCAGCCAAAATTGTGAACGGAGTAGCTATCAATATACAGGCTGTTCAGGTTTGTTGACACCTGTCTGCTTTCATGGATGAAAAACCATCAAGCGCTCTTTTGTGCTGGTAATCTCTCAAGTGTTGGATGTTGAAGCCAGCGTGAATCAGAGTGTTGTCACTTTGCACAACGTGAAAGTGCAGGCTGCGCACTGTCAGAAGTTCGGTGACCGCTAGTTTATTACTTTCAGGGATCGCAGGAGTCTCTGAGCGAATCCACTCCCCGGTCAGTGAAGGCCGTGGACATTGGTCTTGTAGGCCTCCATTTTCCAACAAGAGACGTGGAGACAAGTCACAGAATTGCGGTACAAGAAGAAAATGTCAAGCAATGACAGGATCCATAGCAGCAACTCTTTTGATCCTTGAAATATGAATAGTATATTCCTGACACGTTTCAACGCCTCCCCTGCTTTGCTTTTCCGGTCTTCTCTGCTGGATCTTTGCTCTCCAAATCTGCCCGGGTAGCATCTCAAAGCTGTGCACTACATTGGATATCCTGAAACGAAAAAACCTGAAGAATTGTAAGGGGATCTAAGAGGCATTCTAAGAGATGTAAGGCTGAACAATCGCTTCCCACTGGAGGAAGAAGTTCAATCAGCTCAGGCGAAATATTTGTCGGACTAGGTCTGGTGACTTGCTCTAAGATAAGCAGCACTTCTGAAAATCATTTCTTGTGCTAGCAGCCACAGAATTACGAGGAACAAAGCCCCGTTCAGGTCTGCCTTGCAGAAAGTAGTCCTCTGTCAGGAACTCCATATGCTCTTTGTCTGTGGCCTGTCAGACTCAGAGCACTTAGGCAAGGCTACATCAATTCCTAGCCGAACCGGCTTCAACGCCGTTGTGTTCTTGGGGCAACGTCTGACCAAAGAAGGAGCCACCTGACCCAGCCCTACAATCGTGTCCCACCAACATCTCTTAACGTCACTGTGCTGAAAGTGCTGAAGGAGATGCCACAAACGCACAGTGAAATGATACCAGAAAACAATCCTCTCTGAACAATTGCTCGTTTATCACACCTTCACAAGTTGCATCATGCAACTCATTTCATGTCTGAAGCTACATAGTTACTCATCTGTATTAGCCCAGCGACAGAGTCAGCTTGAAAGCACTTCATCACCCCGAGTCGGAGTTTAAATCCATCCAGGAAGACCACTACAGTTCCAACCAGGCTATGGGTCACGGCCTCCTTTTGCCGTTTGCTCTCATGGTCCACTTCTCCGAAGTGTCCAGCCTAACTGGTGCCAGGTCCGCAGGGTCACACAGTAAAGCTGCGCAACTTGGGGTGCTGGCCATCGGTTGAGATTGACCAGAATGCCTTTGTGCAAAAGTCACCAAAAAATAAGCACAATCAAATATCTTGAGGAAACACAATTATTGTATCAACTGAAGTAGTGGTTAGAGACTGATTTTCGATGGTGTGGTGCAGTTGCTCAACATCTTTGGCAAACACAAAACTCTGAGAGCTGAACGCCAAATTTTCCACCCAGGCTGTCCATACTTTCGGGTCAACGCGATTGCCAGCCCTTGGAGAAACACCACTTAGTTCGTGGATTTCCCCCGCCACGGTTGATTACCAGAGGCTATTCCATGAAATATTCCATTAATCATGATTCACCACTGTGAATCAGTTAATCAACAATTACTAACCACTGTTCATCACTTAATCAATACCAACCACTGTTCATCAATACTAACCACTGTTAATCAATATTAACCACTGTTAATCAATATTCACCATTGTCAATCAATATTTACCCATGAAGCCATGACTGAGTGCCTGTCCCAAACAGGCTCTTGATCCGGTCTGCCGTGTCCGCTCCCGTGGCCATTGCAATCAGCGCTGTCCGCCTCGCAGCCGGAGACGGCCAGGCGGCATAGGAAACAAAGCTGGCAGGCATGTGCAATGTGGCGTATGGATAGGTAAGTATAACCATAAGTCCATAAGTATAGTTCTGACTACAATAACATGTGTATATACAAATAATATCAATCACAAATAGTTTTATGGTTGCAATTGTATGTGAACTATGCAAATACATGATGATACATCTCTGAATAGATTGACATGTGTGTATTTCTCCATAGATCTTCCAGACCTCTGCGGAAGCTCCGATTGCCTAAGCGAATTCACAGCGTAGCTGTGGCTACAGCTGGCAATCTGCAAGCTGCAACCACTAGCTGTATTGCTATTAATATATTGTAGATGGATGGTTTAACCACCAAAAATGGGATTTAATACGGTTTTAATGGGATAATATCAGCAATATTTTGCTGTGTCTGAAAATGGGGCATACGGTATACCAACCCAATGTAGTCATTAATACATTGGATTTTGCGGATAGCCTATTTTCCGACAAAACCAAGTATTGCTATCAATATGCTATAGGGACAAATGCAACAACCAAAGCATTTTCCAAAACCTGCAACTCATTGCGTCATTCAAAGTGAAAAAAAAATGAACAACGACAAAGTCTGCACATCCCAAAAACTCCATGGTGCCAAGTTGCTTGGATCTAGGACGTGGACCATCATCGGACCTAGAAAAGCCCGGGCAAAGGCTTTGGCAAAGGCGGGGGCCACTCCAACAGCCCGCTTATTTTCATTTATTTTCTATTTGGCCCCTCAGTTTTTCACGAACCCTTTTCTCAGCTGTTCGCGTTGGATCAGGTGTGGGCGTGATCACATTTCTCCTTGCTGGCCTCGGCCCAGCTCCCAAAATCTGGCTGTTCGACAAACTTCATCTTCCCAGCTTGCAGAGCAGTGAATTACGCAGGATTTGGGCCCCAGAGCCCTTGCGGAAGCGAATCGGAGCTGAGAGGCTGCGAACCTTAGAGAAGACCATCGGTCGACAGAGTCGACAGAAGTGCAGAGTCTGGACGAGGGGACTCTTCTTGTCGTCTGGCGATGATGGCACTGACAGAGCCTGGGAAGACATGACCCAAATCAAGATCTGTGTGTTTCAAAGACAGAAAATCTTATGCGACTCAGAAAAAGCAGTCTGGCCAAGAATAGGACCCTTTTCCTCTGATCGCTCACCACATCTGGCGCAAAGCTGGTTTTCCTGAGGCAGCCCAGCTGGGGTTTTGTCAACTGAATAGCTTTGCACATTGATTTGCACATGCACTCTTCTGCATGCATGCAACTTGCCCTTGCTGGGAGCATGGCTTGAGCAACAGATCAACATCTGTTGGCCTCGTGGCAAGGTGATCGACAAGTTGGAGGCGCTAAAATTTTCTGTGCGATGACTCGAATCGCAGCAGTTTGTAGACCTGATCCATCCAGACTAACAAACTGAAGCTCCTCACTTCCAAATCATCACGAAAATTCTGTCTAGAAGTTACTTAGGTACTCTAATACCTGAGCCAGCTACTCTTCAGGTGAAGCCAATACAGCTGTTTGCGCTCGCTTCATCCTTGGTTCTCAACTAATCCATTGCACCAGGAAATGGAAGTATCTCATACGGCATGGCTCATGAGAGTCAGACATGCCAACAGCTCGGGCTTTGTCTCGCAGCTTGTTTGGTGATCCTGAAGAAGGAAAGGTGCCAGAGTGCAGCTCATGGAAGTGACATTGTCTTGCCACGAGACTAAGACGGAAATCCTTTCTGTCCTGATGCTTCTTCTTCAACCACGAGGACGGATTTCGCCTAGCAGGGACAAAATTTCCATCGGACCAAAAATTGCCTGCGAGAGTCCATTTCAAGAAGGCCTTCAGAAGGCCCGGCTCGCTGCTCTGTCTCTCCCTGTCCAGCAAGAACTCGCCAACAGGAATAGAACTCAACGTTTCAAGTGAAGCCGGCAACGCAACTAGACACGCCCCGAAGCGTTGGACGGGTGGGTACATAGATGGTCTAATTGATGATCTAAACAAGCAACATTGCTGAGATGATTTGACGATCTAGATCTTCAGACTCCAGCTTTCTCTAACTCCAGACAAGCGTCACTGATTGTGTGCCAACTGACCCAGCGGGTGACCTTGAACGTGTCGAAAAACAGAAAAGACGTGAAAAAGCCAAAGACTCAGAAGACTCCGAACCTTTCCAAGCAGTTAGTAACAGCAAATTGAGACAAATTCAGCCGATCTTTTTGGTATCCCCCCAATGCATTCCCCCAAACAACATCCCACTGGGCTCAGCACGCCCTGCTTGGCGGCTCAAAGGATCTCCTACCGGGTGCAGAGGATGGACGCTGTGCACCTCAGTCGCAGGTGCCCGTGGGTGCATCCGCGAATGCCGTGGTGCATCAAACCCCACCTGGTTTCTCGGAGCCTGGAGAGGAGCGGCCCTCAGTTAGAAAATTCGCTAGAAAAAAAAGGCATGGAATGATTAGAAAAATTGAAAGGTAAACATGACTCATGACCCAATAAAAAATGTTTCTCAAAGTCTCGGATTTCACACTGAATAGCTTTCACAGGAAACTTAGGAACGCACGCCGAAAGAGACAGTGTCGCTGGCAGGCGAATCCCTGACCAACAAATCCCTTTCCATTCGTCTGATATCCAGTCAGTTGGGGTTTCCGCAAGACTTGTCTTGTAGTGCTTTGCCAATGTATCTACTTTCTAAAAAACTTGAGGCTTGACGGTAGCAAAGGACAAGAGAGGGCCCAGGCAAGCTTCGGGAAGAACCACTTTGATGCAAAGAGAAAGCTGCTACATTGGGAGCTCGGTCAAGGAAAGAAAAAGGGAAGGGTAAACCTTCCAGGAAGGCTTCGTAGTTTGGAGGCTGAGAAGTGAAATGGGAAAGGTCCTCTTAGAAAATGGTGTGTTAAGCATCTTACATCATCTTACAATCCTTTAACATGATCCAATTCAACAATTTCAACAATATGTCTTGTGCATTTTGCAGCCAAAACTCCCTGCAATTCTGCTATCTTAAAAATCTTAAAATCTTCGCTCATCCAGCTGTACACCGTGGTGTATCCCTGTGCTCGGCCTCGCTCGAGCTGCTTCTGGCCTCTTGCCATTTTGCCGAGCGATGGCCTTGGAAGACACATTCAAATGACTAGCTTTCCAGAGAGATTAAGGCAACGTCAACAAGGCAATCACGCTGAAGTCACTACAGCAGTTTATGTATTCTTTGATTGTAGCCGACAGTACTCTTCGAATCTTCATGCTGGGAACAAAAATGGCTGTCCTATCGCCAGCAGTTTCTCAGCCATCCAGCTGCTTCAAAAGTCTCCAAAAGTCGATGAAAATTGGGTACGTATGTTCGAACCATGGTTCGCAGCCAAGGTGCTCGAGTCAAGGCACCTCCCTTGCGGGCACCAGCAGGCCTTCAAGCATCTTCAAGCCATGGCCCCAAATGTCCAGATGAAAGAAATATGCAGGAAATATGGAAGAAATATGCAGGAAATATGGAGGAAATATGGAACAATGATGTTTGAAACTTCAAACCATCCAAGCTGGGGGTTACCCCTTTTGAGGCAAACCCACATCTGGAAATTGTTCTTGAAGACTCCTTAAATTGACACAAATGCTAAATTGGATCTCAATGGGGGATGGTTTATAATTGGATTTAAAACATTCTCAAAGGAAACCAGAGAAAGTGGCATCTTTTCATGTTTGTTGAAACCATCCGATTTTGGGAGGCAATTTCTTTTTGAGGCATGCCAACATTCATCTTAGACAGAGAAAGTAGACCTGCAGTGGTGGATTCTCGCGATTCTTCATTTTTACCCATACTCGCATTGCCGAACTTTGAATTTTTTGACACGCTTTGATACTGACTTCGCTGGCAGACAGCTCACTCTCTCTCTCTCTCTCCCTCTCTCCTTCTCTCTCTCCTTCATTCCAAGGTTTCCATCGTTTCACATCTATTTTTGTGTGCCGATGTTTCGTTGCTTTCTTCCACTTCGGTCACTTTGGATTTCCGTTCTGTGCTGCACTCCACTCGACCAACTCTTTTCCCAAGTCTGTCTGTTTCTCCTATCATTTTGCAAGTCTATGCTTTGTGGCGACACCACCTGAAACTCTGGCATCTTCTTCTCTCCAAGTCAAGATGTCAATCAACCTATGCGACACAATGCAACCCTATACATGCACTCGCCACAGTACCTAGCGAATGAATCTGCGTCCCATTCGATGCATGACATCTTATATACTGTACGTTGCAAAGCATTGCATTCCGGAACAAGAGACACACAGCTCAGCATCAAACAAGCAATGGTTGCAGAAGGAATGGCGTTGTTTCTCCCATTGCTTTTTCTGCCATTTGCCTTTTTGCAGGAGCTTGTTTTCGTGTTCAATCATGAATATGATCATCATGTCGATGATACTGATAGTTCACAAAACTTCAAGCACTTGCCACTGCGCCGCCAAATTGCCTCACCCTTGGCTAGCATCCTTTATATGCAGTTTTTCTAAATCGCAATGCCCTAGATGTTTGCCTACTCAGGCCACACTCAATCTTAGATGTTGTTAGATTGGATTGCTTTTCCTGACACTGCAACACTACAAACGATCAAACAGACAGGCAGGCAGCCTTCTCTATCAGTATTAAGTATCACATGTAAGTAAAGAATCAAACTGTATCCAACACACGCAGACTTGCGTGCACGCGTTCCAATCTTTCCCAATTCATTTGCAGAAACCACTTTCAGCACGGATTGAGTTTGATGGTTTTGAATTTCCGCCCTTCAAAGAATCTTGCAACCTGCATGCCCAATCTGCGAACAAACTTCAAGTAGTGACTTGAACAAGTTTGTGCTTGCGCTTGTCTTGATTCTTTGCCGGGGGATGACCGGGGCTTTGGCAATTCTTCTCGTGGTATGCAGTAATTCAAAGCAAAAAGGTCTAGGGCAGTGGCGATGCTTGTCCTCGGGGACGCATAGTTCCTGGCATCCAAATTGTTGCAAATGAATGAAAGTAATCCATCCCATCCGCACCTGCCTCTGATCTGAAGTTGGCAAAATACTGTACGATCTGTATTGAAACAAAGTTTTCTGTGGTCCTAACTGTATGCCTTTGCTCCCAATGGGGTTGGATTTTTGTTCTACATGTGATGTAGAAAAAGTGTTTGAACCGGCTATGCATAGAGAATGCATCTCTGACTTGTGGGAATGCTGCGGAGATAGACAGGATTTGGCGCAGCTGTGACAGCACAAGCAGTCTGATGCAGCTAGCGGCTACAAGAAGCTCCTGGAAGGCTTTTTCCGCCTGACCATTCAACGGAAAGGCTATACATACAAGAAATGACCCTTTGGGCATTCAGAATCCTTATGCAACACATTTGGCTTTGCCAAGTGCGTTGCATACTAAAAACTGCTGAGCAAGCAAGCCTTTCAAACCTGTCAGGTGAGACGTACTCGCATGTCTGCGCATGTCTGGCTGGGATCTACTTCATCCCTGTGGAAAGTGCTGGGAAGATTGCCCACTGCTCGGGTTTGTGGATACACGAACTTTGGTCCAAGCGGTTTGATGTCCTGTTGGTTTGAATCATGTTGAACACTATTCCAGGTGGCTTTGAGCTTCACCAGCATTTTGGCCTACAAACCTCTATGAGGTATCTTATGCAAGGTTCTAAGCATATCATAGTCATCTGCGGCTAAAAATATCTCCGGAGTCTCTGGTAAGATGTGACAAGAACATGTGATTCCATGTTTGCTTCAACATTCAAGCCGTCTCAAATGATATACACAGTCTACGTAGGTTGCTGCATGCTGCTCCACATGCTAAAGCATTGTGCCAGTTCACAACACAATTGCCGCATCACAGGCAACAGAGCGTTTCAGAACCAACCAACCCTAGCCCCATGATGATCAAGACCAAGCTCTGTTGGAAGGTCATCTTTCCAGCTTCCACGGAGTCCACGGCACGTCGCCAATTATGGCTTGGACTGAAGCGGCAGGTCCTTGTACCTGCAGTGTCGAAAGGACATTTCCATAGGTATAATGGTGATATAAAGGGAATATAATGGGAAGATAATGGAATATTATAATATGATGGAACATGCTGGGTATTGGGTATACAGATGTATACCAGGATTTTCACAGTGATGTTAAATATGTTTAAATTTTCCACACCAGTTCACCCAGATCTGTGCCCAGGCCATGCGCACGTAACAGCACCACATGGACGGTTGAAGGCTTCCACGACACCGGGCTTGTGAGCAAACGGCGAAGCCCTGTATTCACCTGGAAAGTGTGACTTTGGGCCGTTGGGTCACAAAGTTGCATGATTCTCCAAAAGAATGACCAGAAATGCACAGAATTACAGGGCTCGCAAAAGGAGAACTGTCCATGTCGGAACGAAAACCGGTTTGTTTCGACGGTGCTTCTCTAGCATCCGGCCGCCTGTTGGTTGGACCCAGCCATAGTATTGCGAGGTAGCTTGAGGCTCATCGCCATACCTGCCCAATGTAAACACCTCACCTGTTGCTATATAGGTGGATGCTTTCTTGTGATCTTCACATGGGAAATAGCTCTTGCAGTAGCGGGCCATAGTTCGTACTTCAGTCACCATGACCAGTGCCACAAGTTCACATGTTTCAGTACTTCAGTTCAAGCTGTGTCTCGACTGAGACAGCCTTGATCTGATGCTGGTTTTGGATCGAAGCTTCAGGTAGGCATAGCGACCCTCACCCTGAGCACAAGGAGCGCAAGTTCTGGCTACGCTGCGATGGACTTCCCTTCGAGCTCAAGGGCTTCCGATTTTGAAAGAAACATACATACATATAAATATCATATAAACATATATTCCCCACACTTGTTGAAAAGGAACGGCTACAGGAAAACCCAATATTTGGATGTACTTGGTGGAAGAATCCGAGCTTGTTTGTGAGTTTTCCTCAAGTCAATGAACTGATGCGCGGCAAACAAAGCTTGGCAAATGCATCGGTAGACTGGGAAACTGGCGCAGCCACTCACGCCATCGTACAAGGTATCCCGCATGGTCTTCAGCTTGCTGTCGCTTTCAGCCCTGCAATCAGGAGTTACAGTTGGGATTTCCAGTGCGGTCCAACTCCTGGAGTTATGGGGGATGTCTGGCTACAGCCCTTCCCATTTATTCCCCCTGCCTCAGCAGTCGTTGTTCCAGGAAGCACACCGCAGCGCTCTGAGCAGAGACTGATTTCACTTTGCTCCACGCTGTGTTGGACGAAAACGTTTGAATTGAGTGGTAAATTGCATTGAGACTCACCCAAACTTGACTCACTAGGCAAAAATATGTTTCTCAACACCAACCCAAGGATGAATAGAAAACAAACTCATGAAACTCATTTTTTGTTTGGTCCGATCATTGCAAAAATACAACAACACTTGATGGCCTTTCGTGGAGACAGAGGCACATTCCTGGCGATTCTCAGCACTTCGCGCCAATCTTTCATACAGCGACAGAAGCAAGAGACAGTTTAGAAACCACCTAGCAGTCCTAGCAGACCTAGCAGACTACAACCGAAACGACACAAACCACCTGGTGCAGTTTGCAAACACTGCTGCGTGTTCTGATGGAAAAAGACAAGACCAATCGACCAAGGAATACTGAGCTGACAGTGGCTGGGCATTGCTGGACATTGTCTCAAGGTCTCCTCTTGCAGCCCGGATAGGGACCGATGTTGGTGTGCGCCTGCAGCTGGGCAGACTATGTTTGTCCATTTATTTGACCAAATGACATGAATACGTCTGGACCATGGATTAGAGCTGAGAACCCAGCACGTGGCAGTTTAAGAGGCTCAGTCCTGGTGCAAGGTTCAAGTCTCGAGCAATTCGCAAAGAACCAAACACATGTCTGAAGACGCGTGTTTACTCTTCCACTTTGGTCAATGCTATTACAACTTATTACAACCTGTAGGCAAGGTGAGCACTGATTCTCAGAAGTTTCTAAACTTGCTGCGGGGTTTCTGCTGCGGGGTTTCCAGTCCTCAGTTGTCCAGTAGACCTTCGGATTTCCATCTGCTTGTCGAGCATCGCCCATCGGAGCTTGTCCTAACAATCGAGCTACGACAGTCAAAACTTTCTCTGGATGAGTCAAGTAAACCAATCTGTGCCAGCCCCGTCACAAAGCTGCTATCCTAAGCCATCCTACGTGATGACATGATGACATGACATCCTCATGAAGACTTGCGACAGTCCTCCTTGTTGATGACATCATTCTGTATCCGATTCCAGAGGGTGTTGAAGTTCTTGATTCGTCCCTGGCGGGCAAAAATCCATGACGTCTGGATCCGATCCAGCCACAACGGGCCTCAGGCTGCTGGACCGGCATGTTTCCGAGGAACTGCTGCTAGCATTGAACCAGATCTCAGCGAGAATTTGCAGAAATTGCCCTCCGCATCTCACAATACGACCACCGTCTTCCCACAAGAATCTGCACATATCTGCACATATCTGCACATCAAGACAGAGATCGGTTGGTAAAAATGGTAGCTGCCCATTCCGCTAATTATGTTCGTCTCGCTGTGCTACAATCATTAGCTCTCGTGCGCTGGATGTGGGCATTGCCACTGCGGCAAGTTTCCTGCCGCAAGTGCCGTTCAACAAGTGCCTTCAGGTTGCCAGTCAACTTTCCTGCTATATGGACAGAGCTTTTGTCACAGGGTTTTTTCTTAACAATTGCTACATCTAGCATCGTGAAAACCCATGATGCCAAAAAAAAAACATTAAGTTTTGTTTGGAACCACCTATATCATTGCAGCCTTCGCTTGAAAGCAAAATGATCAGGGCTAAACACATGCGGCAAAAGGAGGCTATATATACAATAAAACAATGAGGTACTGCAACTGCAACATCAAAGTGCGCATAAACGCTTATGGAGTAGAAACTCTTGTCGGAAACTGATCTCCTCAACTTCATGCCAGCAGAGAGATTTAGGCACATTGGCCGCTAAAAAGCAAGGTTTCCCGAAGCAGAGCCAGGCTGAAAACTCAGCAGTCACAACCTCAGTCTTTCGCGCTAAGATTCGAATTTTGTGTTGTCGGTCATTTGTCCCACTCCGGCCATATAAACAATCCGCAAAGAAGTGTCGCCTAGTCTCTAAGACTGACACTTTCACTTTTTGGACCAATTGCTGCTACCTGGAATTGCCAGGTCAAAAAACATGGTATGCAAGATGGTCAAGATGGTGCTCAAACAAACTGCGCCTGAATGCCACCAATCATGTTGTTGTCAATACTTTGTTGCTCTCTTCTTTTGGAGGTCTGATCATAGATCTCCTGCCACGTCAATGATTAGCACAGACATGTGCCGTTTTGTCTCATTGCAAGTGGCAATGCGCCTGAAGCAAGTGCTCGAAAATGTACTTCACATTATGCGAGGACACTGCACTGGCCTCGCGACAGCTTTGCAACCCAACCAAGTGACGCACCACTCCCAGACCCGGAGATTGAACCCAGAGAGACACTGCTGTTAAGGAAAAAAAACAAACATGTCCCAAAAGTTTAAGTGGTTTCAGTTTTTCCCACAACCCCCAAGCTCAAACATGTTTCAATCGCGATTGGTAAAGGTGTTGGGCATGCGCTCCCAAAAGGCAAAACCACACAAGTGTCAGAGCAAGGGCATATAAGTAACTCATAGATACGAATAGGAGTGAATAGGAATTATCGAAGACATTATAAGACCACATATATATCTATATCTATACATATATATATATATATATATATGAATATACGTAAATATATATATATATATAGACAACAAGGAAAAACACGGAATCTCGGTGCACCTACAACCTATCTGAACTGCAGAATTCAACGAACTCTGCTGCCTCCGCATGGATCAAACCATGGAGTTTGGCAAACTCCTGCGCTGCATCGTAGTACACCTGTCGGAACCAAATTCAAAGTTGTTCAATCAAAAAACTGATACATGACATTTGAATTTATTTGAATATATTTGGTCTGTAGGTTATATAGCCGTGGCCAATGACGTCCGGCCTGACGCATGGAAGGATCCTTCTCAACCAAATCGACCTGAAATATCTGAAATGTGGTGAGTTGACAATGACAAATGCGCACCACACAGCCAGGCTACCTTGTTGCCGACTAGCATGATAACAATGTCAGGTTCTGCACTTTGTCTCAACTCCTGATCAATCAGTACACAAGACTACCATACATCACAGACCAAATGTACGGTATGTTGATGACACTTTGGGAACACGGGCGCAGCAGAGGATTCCTCCACCATGAATTTCCAGGCCAAAAAGGGCACCACAGGGAGAAACATACCATTGAAGGAAGAGAAACATTTGTTTCTCGTGATCAAGTGATCAAGTCGCCATCAAAACAAATCATTTGATTCAAGACCTTGCCCCCTCTCCTCCATCCATTTGGTACAACTTTTGAATGTTCCTTCTCTGGTAATGTCGTACACCAACAAGGCTCCAACCTGTTCAGCTGAGTCAGTTCACTCCGTTCGCAACAGTTTTTTGCGGCATCGCTTGAGACCCTCATCAAAACATGCTGGTTCAACTGCTCGCCGATAGTGCGCGCTTGTGATCGCCCGGTACCTGTCTTCCAAATGTTTCAAGCAGACTTTTCAACCACCCGAAAGGCCAGCCATGCATGCCATCTGCCATAATCACCCCGAGCACCTCTCCTGTCCTGCGGTGTCCCAAATCTGTGCTTTCACCGTACCGCCTTCCTTGGCCATTTCACCATTTCATGCCATTGTATTGCAAAATGTTCAAATGGTTTCCAAACTTTTCAAGCCTAGATTGATGAACTGAAAGACTCAAAATGCAAAATGCCAAGTGGCAGCCAAAGGAACAGTTCGTGTTGCAAATTCCACTCCAATCCTGGCCATTTTGCGTGCGTCAACCACAGGGTTCATCAAAAACAAGCGACCTGGACAAAGTATGACACACAAATTCCACAAAAATTTGATGAGTTCTCGACGTGGCCGTGGGGTTCTTTGGGAGTGAACCTTTGATGTAGCGCGACCTCGGGGTTGAACTAGAACGGGCACCAAATTTCAAAGAAAAACGTTGGAAAAAAACATAAGCCACAGACAGAAGGTGCGTCTTCCCAACAGTGGCATCACCAACCTCGAAAGACCAATCCTTCTGATTTTTTTTGCTCAGGTGGCAAATATGGAAGTTGTGGAAGGGTGTGCCTTACCATCAGAGAAACGACTGGTTGCAAGCATTAAATGTGATTTTTGCCACCAATTTCGGCCAGTTTGGTGGCCAGTCATTCTGCAAGCAAAACCGTCGTGATTCAAGCAAAAGGTTCCCCATTCATTGCACAAACTAACCAGTTTTAGTATATATATTTTGCAGTTTTTGTTTGCCGTTTGTCCTTCGTTCCTTCTTTGTCCGAAGTTTCAAATCGTAGCAAAATATGAAATGTTCAGTCATGCATACTTGGGACAAAGCAAGCACAACCTTGTACAAGAAATCATAGTCGTCCTGACAACCAGCGACACAAATGCAAAACATCCTCAACTCTGTAGCAAAAACGACGCAGAACCAGCAAGTCCTCATGAGCTGCCATCCTCACTACTCATCGGCCAACCCTCTTGGGTTGGTTTGAACTTGCAAATGGCAAACAAACAGTAGAACTGACACCAAAATGTTTGGAACAGTGATTTTTTTGGTAAGAAAACATGTTTGCAACATCAAACTGCGGTGTTTGCCACTTCACGCCATGATTCAAGTCTAAATGCTCACCGTGGTTTGACATTTACAATTCCGCGGGGTAAATTTACTGCAGGAGGGTTTGTATCGTGGGCATTACAAAAGGGATTCGTGAAAACCATTGGTCACCGTCTCTTGGTCAAAAAACATGCAATGCACTCCACCGCTGCCAAAAACGAAAATTAGTGTGTAGCATTTGGATGCGCATCTTTATTTCATGTCTGTGAACCTACTTCGACCTTCATACCTCCAAGCCTGTGAACATGCCAAGCAATCAGCTGCCGCTGCTCTTTTCAACTGTAGGGAAATTCGAACTGGTCACGAGATGTTTTCGCGCCATGGACGGTTGGGCGAGGCAATCAGCCTGAAGCCGCGGAGACTGATGAGTCGAAAGGCTAGTCAGCTTCAAGCAAAGGAAGGCGTTGGAGTCCACGAAACAGGTTGGGTCCACGATCACATGGTCACTGTGCAGCTCCTGGATCGCCAGTGTCAAATGGTCGATGGAGCGGTTCAAATAGGCCTTTGCAGTTGCTGAGGCTGCCGGCAAGGACTGGCACAAAGTTTTCAAGCTCTCCAACATTTCCTCAGCTTTGGAAACTTGGACCGTGAGACTGCGCACTGGTTCGATACCTTCCTGCAGCGAAGGAAGCTCACGCGTGAGCATGGACGAAGCACTAGCACTCTGGTGCATGGCACGAGTCTGAAAACTAGTGCAGGGAAACATATGCCAAAGAGAATGACAAGAAACTGACAGGCGAAAAGTGGTACATGGTGCGAAGGCAACATGGTGAAAGAACATTGTGAGTTGAACGTAAAATTGTGACAAGTTTAAGCTCACTTGAGCGACATGGAAGTTCGGTTACTGCACATGCAGTGTGTTGCAGCACTTGCTGCGCTGAAGCACAAAAAGTGGAGGGAAGAACAACGTGAAGTGGAGGGACGAAAAGTTGCTCACTTGAGCAGACATCTGATGTTGTCAACAACCAATGTGATTGCACGCTTGAATAAAACATTCTGCCAACTCAACATCAAATGTCAGCATGTACATCCAAAAATATACACTTGTATATATATATATATATACATGTACATCGACCACTCCAAATCATGCAAGGTCAAAGACGCATATATATATATACATAGGTTATATATGCTTAGGTCCACTTGTATGAAATAGAACTGCATCAACACGCTGAGTTTCGTCTTATTTCATGTCTGTGAACCTACTTCGACCTTCATACCTCCAAGCCTGTGAACATGCCAAGCAATCAGCTGCCGCTGCTCTTTTTAGCTGTGGGGAAATTCGAACTGGTCACGAAATGTTTTCGCGCCATTCCCCCATGTGTAAGGAGGCATCCATTGGTTCGGCTTTGCACCTTTTCCAAACATCCACAAATCTTTGCAAGTTCTGAAAGGTTTCCATCTCTTCCCTGGACAACTCATCAGCCGGGTTTGACTGGCTTGGGACCCGCTCGATCCATGAGATTAAACCTAGGGTTTCCTCTGTGCTGCAGATATTCCTGATCACTTGGTCCATGTGGTCATTGGATGACTTGCACTTGATTATGCAGCTCTGAGCAGCCTGGTTGTCAGTGAAGATTATGACACGCTTTCCCCTGATGAGAGAAGAAAACACTTGCAGGCCTACTGCAATGGCCAACCCTTCCAGCTCAAATATTACTGTCTGCTGATCAAGCCTCTTGATGGCCTCAACAAGTTCTGTGCTCACTGCTTGGCTGAAAAAAGCTATGCATTCTCCTGCAGAATTATACAATGCACCACCTATCCCAAAGAAACCATCTGGCTCGAATGCAGCATCCATATACATGCGCACCCACTCAAAATGCTTTGTCTCCACAACTCGGGGCTCGTTGTGTGAGATGAGAAACGCAGCGACCTGAGTGCGGCTCGCAGCTCTGGGGTCACGCTCTTCATTCCCCCAGTGACATGGAGATTAAGCTCTCTCAAGCAGTTGCGGAACCGCCGGCCAAACAAGTGGTTGGACGCGAACTGTAAACGTCCCCTCAACTTTTTCGGCGTCGGCCCTATGCAGGACTCCAGCTTCCAGAATGGATTTCATTGCTGCACACGCCTCTTTTTTCCTGCTCGTGATTTTGGCAATGGTGAAGGTTCCACTTCCACTTGGGCTTTTTGTCATGTCTAGTTCAATGTCCAGCACCTTGCAGCAATGACTGTAAGGGACCAACTTGTCTGTTGATAGGCCCATCCAAGAAGTTGAAACAGCAAAGATCCACTAATTTCGGCGTGTTGCCCCAGCTTCTCATCAGCCACACTCAAAAAGTCATCGAAGTACGAGGTCCATGTAGACTGTAGGTGTGCTGCCTATGTGCCAGATTGCTAGTGAGCATCACGGAGGCATCTGAAAGACCTCTGCTTGGCCACTGTGCGGGTTATACACCACCAGGTAAGCGTCGTATTCATACGCTCCTCAGACAATGGAATCTGTTTGTATGCGGCCGCAAAGTCCCAACACTTCGACAACAGTTGTGATGTCCGCCCTCGAGCCTTGTATGCTCTAAGAATTTCAGCGAGCCCTGCGATGTGGTCAACAGAGCGAATGCACACAACTTCAGGCTGAGTCACAGAAGGATTGACAAGGCTCGACTTGCAATCATCTTTTGCCCTCACCTTTCCACTTTGTACAACACCGAAGCGCCGAAGAAGAGCCGCCCCTTATGGCAGTGAAAATGGATCCAGGAGCCCCCTTTTGAATCATTCGTCAAGCTTTTCCATTGTAGCGGAGTAGACACCTTCGTCGGGTCCCTTGTCGCCAGATCCTTTTGTACTCCTCAGCAGGGCGCATCTTGCTTTGTCAGCCACATTGCGCAACGTCTCAATGGGTATGTTGGCAGGTCTCATCTTCTTGGCGAATGTGTTGGACTTTAGCAATATCCCTGTCAGGTCAAAAACAATGCAAACATCCTCAGAGAGCCCCTTGTCCGCAAAATGCGATTCCTCCAACATCCATTGAAAAAGCTTCATCCGCTTTGGCGCCACAACCTTCCTTCTTCTTTCAGACATGTTGGCCTTCAATTCCATCTCAGCACAGGCCACCTATTTTGCCTCGGCAACTGCCTTTCTCAAGAAATCCCATCTTTCCTTGGCTACGTGCTCTGGTTGGCGCGAAAGAGAATGACAGTGGCTCTGGCAGCATATCACAAGAGCCATTCGGGCGCTTCGCCCCCCTTGTCTCTGCAATGAACTTCTTGGGACTCCTGCGCACACCTGTGGGTTCTGAAGCCTTCACTCGCGACATTCCCCACAATGGTAGCACTCAAGGCTCTCGCGCGCTCAAGTAGAAGGCGATGTGCTGGCTAGGACTTTTTTGAACTTCGTTACCAATGGAGCGGCCCGTGAGGAAGTCTGAAGTAAGGGCGGCCCGTCAGGAAGTCTGAAGTGCAGTGTCATGGAAATATTTTCCAACTGCACTGTTTGGCGCATACGGCTCCCAAATACTGCAAATATGAAGGTCCCTTTGGCTCCAATGGGCAGGTCTTGCAGACGTTGTGCATAAGAAGAGTATGAGTATAGCTTTGTGAACTTCCGAACATGCAATGGCAATGGCAAATTGAGGAGAAAAGTGCGGTATGCCTAAAAACTCAAGGACATGAGGGTCAGCCGAAAAACGATCTGGCGGGGTTTTCTTTAAGAACACAACCCCGAACTCCATAGCGATCGCATGCTCTGTAGAGACGCTGTGTCACATAGAAAAGACTGAGGTTGCTGCTGCAACACGGCTAGGAATCTCTTTACAGAGTATGTAATCCATCAGGATATCTGTCAGATCGTAGCACAGAGGGTGGTGCCGAAACTTGCGTTTGATGAACTTGGCACGGGATGCGGCACCGGAAGGCGGAAGTGACAGTAACACACCTGTTTTTGTTGTCAGAATTCCAAGACGTGCTCATAGGATGCTTAATGCGTAAGATCAAGGGCGATGAAATCCAGCACACTTTTCAGATCATGAACGGTAACCAGACTACTTCCACACTCAGGCACCTCCCAAATTCATCCACAACTTTGGTGCAAATTTTGAGGCCGATAATTTTTTTTGCTCGAAGTCAGCACATTCTGGCACAAGGCAAACGTGGTTCCTTCTCAAAATCTCATCAACACAAGGGAGTCATTAGAGCGCATGGAAGGGTGAGGAGATCATCTTCATACTCGGTGAGTGGATCTTCCCCTACTCAGCTTCTGCAGAGACCATGCAAAGATGGCAAGCATGGTCGACATTTCAGTGCTGAACCCACCCCAGGTAGGGGTGGGATGTATGGGTTTCAGGGACTGTGCTGATTCACTGCTCATTGGAATGACGTAGTATTGTTGCTTCCGGTATGAGTCGACATGCCGATTACAATTTTCAAATGGCTTAGCTGCTCTTGGTGACTCTATGTTGTGACCTTGGTCCACTGATGTATCCTCAGTGGATTAATTGGCGCATCTGAGACAAGCTTTACCAGAGAGTTGCCGTCAGAGCCCCTTTCCGCCACATTGTAGCGGGAGGCATGAGAGCTCGGAGAGCTCGGACACTGGAGTTACGCTGGAAATTTAAGAGCAGTACTCGCAGCTGCATCTGCATCGATACTGGATTTCGCTATGGCAGAAGACATTTGCTTGCTTCTTTTTTGTAGTGATCTTGTCCATGAAGCGTTATTTGACCTTATACCGGTCTTCCTCTTCATCTCGATGCGGTACTGAGAGCCGGGCTTTACCATTTCTTTTTGGTTCTCAACAGCAGAGGTGGCAGCAGCAGTCGACATGGCGCAATCAAACAAATTGCAACCTTTACAATGCAACTAGGTGCTCAAAGATCAAATGCAGAAGATTAAAACGGCTTCGGAAACGACCATGAAAATCGGAGACCAATGTAAGTACCCCGGCAGTCACTGCATCATCTTAGAGCGAGTAACGCAGCATGTTTCAGCTCATGGCTCACTCGACACAAACTGATTGAGAAACTTGAAGCTGAAGCACACATGTGTTTAACAGCTTGGTTGCTTAGGAACATCTTTGAGCCAGAAAACGGCTTTTTTTGCTCGGAACAAGCGCACGCTGGCACAAGGCCTGTGTCACTTATCAGTTGCGTTAAGAAACAGTGAAACCAAAATGGAAATAACCTAGCGCCCGGCTCTCAGTACCCGCCTGCAATGAGGTAGCGTCATTCTCCAAATACCATACTATGTAGGGATACTTGTGACGCGAGGTCCAGCAGAGTCATGGTACGGTCAATCAGCAGAGACAAAAAGCAGCCGACCACAGTTCCTCAAACTGGATATGCAAACGCCAGGTAACAACCACCA
>BGPT01003512.1:0-35055 GCA_003297045.1 Symbiodinium sp. clade C Y103 | reverse complement strand
GAAGTGTTATTGTGGTGAAGTGTTATTGTGGTGAAGTGTTATTGTGGTGAATTGTTAATGTGGTGAATTGTTAATGTGGTGAAGTGTTATTGTGGTGAAGTGTTATTGTGGTCAAATTGTGGTGAATTGTTATTGTGGTGAAGTGTTATTGTGGTGAATTGTTAATGCGGTGAATTGTTAATGTGGTGAAGTGTTATTGTGGTGAAGTGTTATTGTGGTGAATTGTTAATGAGGTGAAGTGTTATTGTGGTGAAGTGGGTGAAGTGTCATTGTGGTGAATTGTTAATGTGGTGAAGTGTTAATGTGGTGAAGTGTTATTGTGGTGAAGTGTTATTGTGGTGAATTGTTATTGTGGTGAAGTGTTATTGTGGTGAATTGTTAATGTGGTGAATTGTTAATGTGGTGAAGTGTTAATGTGGTGAAGTGTTATTGTGGTGAAGTGTTATTGTGGTGAAAGTCCCACAATTCTATTTGTCCGTAACTCGGAAGATTGCTTCCCAACTTCCTNAATGTGGTGAAGTGTTATTGTGGTGAAGTGTTATTGTGGTGAAAGTCCCACAATTCTATTTGTCCGTAACTCGGAAGATTGCTTCCCAACTTCCTTTGACAACTACCACTACAACTGCCACTGCAACTACAACTGCCACTACAACTACAACTGCCACTACCACAACAACTACCACACCTGCTCCCACTCCCACTGTCACTACAACTACAACAACAACTACATCACAACTACAACTGCAACTACAACTTCCACTACCGCTACAACTACCACCACAAATACAACTAAAACTACAACTACAGCAACAACAACAACTACAACTTCCAGTGCGTGACAACTACACTACAACAACTACAGCAACCACAACTACATCCACAACTACAACTACAACCGCAGCTGCAGCTACATCTACAACTACAACCACAACTACATCTACAACTACATCTACATCTACAACCACAACTACATCTACAACTACAAACGCAACTACATCTACAACTACATTGACAACGGCATCTACAACCACACCCACATCTACAAGTACAACTACACCCACAACTACATCTACATCTACATCTACATCTACATTTACGACCAGAACTACAACCACACTACGTTACAACTACACTGCGCTGCCTCCAACCACTTGTCGGTCCATCAGTGGGTTCGCTCTGCCATCTATCATTCACAGCAACCAACCTCTCCTATAAGTTTCCTATCTTTGAAACTTCCGCCACCGCCTTGTGCGGCACTACTGGTATTATGATACTGTTGCCCGACGCCCCCTTCTACAAAACTTCAATCTTGTTTGGGTTTTTCCTTTCTGGGTTTCTTGGGTCTGGATTTGCTTGGTTTTCTCACGGGTTATCCAAATTTCGTAAGATGCATAGTAGTGTCATGTAGTCTCGCCTTTAAAGAAGTGCCATGATTCCAATCGCCCTTTCATAAAAAGCACGCAACTTCCTGTGAAGAAACATTTTTCATTGAAAGGTATGGTACTTGTCAGCAAGCTCAAGATTCCGCCGCGAAAGTGTCCATATTTCAGAATCACCACGGTTCCCCAACATGCAGTACGTCTGAGCCCCTTGTTGAAATATTTGATAGACTTGTGGAGTATTCCCTGAAAGCAGGGCAGTTTTTATTGAGACTGGTTGTTCCCTTCAAGTGAATCGCCGGCTCTTTTCTAGAAGCGCCGCGTTCCTTTTCAGCTATTCCTTAAACACATGCGGCATGTCTCTTTAACAAGTGCCATGGACAGTGTGCTACACAAGCAGTGTGAAAATCAGCGATAAACGTGATATTTCATGCAGCAAGCCTAGCAAAGCCTTCAGAAAACGTGTATTCGTGGTAGAGGGTGTAATATACAATTTAAGGATGTTGCTTTCTTTGTCTGATATGCCGACTTCTTTTCAATACAGGCAACTTTCATCTGAAAGAGGCAATATTCATTGGAGCTAAGGCTCTTTTAAGGGAAGGTCTTTTTTACATGTCATTGAAGAATTTGTTTTATTTTTCCATTACCCCAGGATACAAGCTTTTGAGAGATGCATTTTTTTAATCGAGGATGGTCTTTAATTGTCCCATGAGAGAAACTTGTGACATCATTTTGCGCAAGCTATATATTCCCTTCAAGAGGAACGGAGGGCTTGATTGAATAAATACATGATGTAGACTTGATCGAATAAATACATGACTTATAATTATTATAAACTACGGACAATGATCCGTTTGGTTTGGCCTTCCTTCAGAACACAAAAAACAGAGGCTAGAGCTCTTCCAAAGCAATACTACATTTTTGAAAAATGTGTACATCTTGCAGGCAGGCTCCTTCCTTGACGGAAAGCCGTGCTGCCTTCAAGGGAAATTGCATTTAGCAAGCAGCTGCAAAGAACAAATTTTTTCTTTCTAAGGAACGCAGCATTGTGTATCGAAAGCAGCACTTTCCGACGGGAGCATTGCGTGGTACAAGGTGTTTTTCAAAACGAAAAAGTAGATATATTGAAGCAAGACTAGCTTTCATCCAAAGGTATGCTGTCTCTTTTAGATGAACGGTCCATGTTTTGCAGGGACACTACTTCTGCTGAACAACTGCATAGACGACTGCAGCTTTTGAAACAAATTAGACTTTTTGTAGGATCGGAATGGTCTACGTTTTGAATCCGGCGCCGTTTTCATAGGAATGCTGCATGTTAAAGATAAAGCGTATTGAGCAGGGATACTGCCTTTAAGGGCTTACTCTGCCGCTGATTTTTTTCTGGCAGCGGTCCTTGCCGGAGCGCAGAGCGTATTTTTTTATTTAATATTGAACAATCAACAATCATGTCTGATTACGTCTGAATATGTTATTGTTAGATGCACACCCGTGTTCGTGCTGGTGGCTTCCCATTTGCTGTTGGTACGCAGGCAGACATGGACAAACTGGTCGCGCCTCTTGCAACGTTTGGGCGATGACCTGCGAGGCAATTGGCGCGCCCACAGCTTCCCGGAATGAAAAGAAATGGTATTCGATGGTATCTTACATAGGTAAACTTGTGCGAATGGATCAAATTCCAACCTACCCTGGAGGTGAGCTGCCATGGAGTCAAGCCATATCTATCCTAGTTTGGTGGGGGTAAGCCAAAACTACCCAAACCTGCCAAAAGATGTGCTAGCCACTTCCCCTAGGTTTTATGGCCAGCAGTTGCATGAACATGTCCGCTTGAACTGTTAAAATCCATGCTGTCCATGCTCGTTAAATACCATGGGGCACATTTTCATCAACTTTCACAAGCACAGTATCCATGGAGTTCTGCTCCACTGGCATCCATGTTGACTCAGCCAAACATACCGCCCAATTGCCGCACATCTTGCCTGAAAGGGGAGAAGACCCTGGCGGCCAAGTGGGTTGCCGACCAAAGCACTGAGGGAATCCGTGACCGACCCCGACTGTTTGTATCTGTGCTTGTCGCCCCGTTGCGCTGGTAGATAACCCTGCTTCGGACTGTGGGGTGTTCTGGTATATATCCAAAATGTTCTTCATCCCGTTTCTGATTGGCTGACTGTGGTGGCCACCAAGATGGGAAAATTTGTTCAGCCCCCGACGTGGACCGCGAGAAACATCCGCGCGGGCATTCCCACACCCCGAAAGTATGGGTTTGTAAGTTTGCACACAAGAAATGGCGTATCCAAAAGCCGCTAGTTCAGGATACATGCTATTTTCAGACGCATCCACAATCTCATATTGCTGGGTCTATGCGCTATGAAATCCCTTATATCTAGATTATGGTTGGTTTTACCTTCGTTTGTGCTTGTTGGGGCCATTTTTCCAGTCATGCACACATTATATTCCAGGTTCTTTCTTGAAGATTTCAGCCGTCAGGTTTGAGGCCCATGTTGCCATGTTGAATAGGTGGGGGCGATGTTGGTTAGATAAACCCCAACCTGGTTGACAAATTGAAACCCTGATTTCCAGCAAGCAAATGAGCCGTGCGCCCACTTTTGGGTGCGGTTGTGGTTGTTTTGATGGCTATGATCCACCATTGTGCTTTTGCCTTAAGGTACGATCTAAGTTGGGATATAGGGCCCAATGTCGCTATATGCATGCGCAAATTAAGTGGAGCTGTGCCGCCTGGTGTCCGCCACTGGGATTCGCTCCCTTTATCAAGGTGAACAGGAAAGGCGAACAATGTGGGATGCTGATTAGTAGCTAGGTTTGCTATTGTGGCTAGAAATGCCCAAATTTTACGAACCCCTTCACTATTGTGGCAAGGAATGTTGGCATGCCAATTTTTTCCAAACCATTTTTTCGAACAAATGTCTGCCTGCGTCAAAGCAACTGAGCATGTTTCAAAGAATTTCAACTGCTTGTTTGCCTTTCCAAAAGGACCAAATCTCTTGTAAACCCTTATTGAAGAACAGCTTTTCCACAAATTTTCAAGGCACTGGGCCATGAGAGGGTCCAGTTCACTTTAGTAGGTTTGTTCTCTGGGTTCACACTTGCAGAAGACTTTTCCTGAGGCGATCCTGGAGCCAAGAGAAGAAAGGCACGCCTTTTCCAAAAGCAAATGCCGATTTCAAACTTCAAGCCTTTTCAAAAGGATCCAATCTCTTATCCGACTCTTATTAGAGAACAACTTTGCCACAAATTTTCAAAGCACTGGGCCATGAGAGGGTCGTCTGATTCCTCTTGGTCTTCCTCTTCCTCTTTCTCTTTCCTTTTCTTTCTCTTCCTATTCCTTTTCCTCTTCCTCTTTCTCTTCCTCTTCCTCTTGCTCCTTCTCTTTCTCTTCCTCTTCCTTTTGCTCTTTCCTCTTTCTCTTTCTCTTCCTCTTTCTCCTCCTCGTCCTCTTTCTCGTGCCGCACCTTCAAAAAACTTGAGGCGCAAAAGGCGCCGCAATCAACATGTTGAACCCCACTCACTACAAGTATTACAAATACTACAAGTACTACAAGACACACGTACTTCAAGTACTACAAGAACTACAAGTTCACCAAAAAAAAAGTTCGAATAAGATTTCATTTGTCGCCAATTATAATCCTTACTAAACTAATAGGTAGGATTGTCTCATATTTGGGAACTGGCTTTTAAGAAACCAACTTTAAAGAGAGTGTAGCATGTGTTTGGGGGAGGGGGGGGTAGACACTACTCTCCGGTAAACATACGTAGCTGCTGCGGCTGGAACCTTAGTTTGCTATCCTGACTATCAGTATGGGCTGCCTGGGTAGCATTTTGCTTAGAGCACTATCTATTGGACAGAATCAGCAAACAACATAACAGAAAACTTTGACCAGGAGGCCACTAACAAAGCTATCATTATACAGCGGCAACATGAAAGGCTCCACTAACATAGCTATCATTGTACAGCGGCAACCTAAAAGGCCCCACTAACATGACTATTATTATAAAGCAGTCGGGGTTTCCAACATAGAAGACGGGTCACTACCATACCTAACATAGCTATCATGCCTTGTTCCAAATGGTTTGTAGCACAAGCCATAAAAATAAACATTGTTTCTCATTCTGTTTGCAAGTTGCAAGTTTACCAGAAGGTATTGGATGGTTTACCCTCTGGTAATGACTAACAGTCAGCTCTTGAAAATGGCCATTTATATAGTTGTTTTTCCTACTAAGCATGGGGATTTACCATAGCTTTGTTAGTTTACCATAGGGTATTGGATGGTTTACCCTCTGGTAATGACTAACAGTTAGCTATTGGTAAATCACCGAGCAATGAACCCTTGAACATTTAACCACCACTAACCTGGCTATCATTTTACAGCAGCAGGGAGCCCACTCACATAGCTATCATTGTACGTGGCAACTAAAACATATATTTTATCAATAAAGGATGCTGCTAACATAGCTATCATTTTTGTACCTGGATGTTACCATTTTACAGCTTGACTAACATGGGTTATACACTAGAAAAACCATATAAAACGCCGGTTACGTTAGTTCACTGGAATGTAATCAGGAGGCAACATTTTCTGGGACGAGATGGCAAGCGTTCCGAAGAGAGTAGGCGGTCCCAAAATCAACTTTCCATTTCAACCCCCTAAGCGCGCGTTCGCTTCTTCAGAGACTATCGTTGGTCCGTTTTGCATGTAGAAAGATTCGCAACCAAGTTGGAAAACCATCCTTCATGTGACGTTAGGGCAGAAATGAGGAAATGCAATCTTATCTTTCGTGGCGCTTTCCCATCCATTCTTATTTTGGCCCATTGCTTTCACCTGCAGCCAGGGTGTCTAAACTGCCCCCTGACAAGGGATGCTTACCCACCGACACTGGGCGGGCATTTGAATCCTTGCAAACATATTCAATAAATGCGATCATCTTGCTGCCCACAAACAAAAACAGCAACAAAGATTTCACAAACCATTTCAAACCACCAGCCATTTTGTGGCTGATACCAAGTTGCAATCCCAAATTCCAGCTTCTCAAAAAATGTAGCATGCAATCAGAATGCTTAAAAGAATTTTAAAGAATGAAACTTGACTGCTGAGAAGGCCATCATTTTGAGGCATTTCTGCATCCCACCTGCCGCCGGGCCCAGGTTCTGCCACCTGAAGGTGGGACCATCAGCACTTTTTGGCAAGGTCTGGGCTATGGGAATTCTTTCAACCTTAAGCTGTGAAAAACAAGGCAAGCACGGGTCCTAGGCTGCAACTGCGGGGCTTTCGGGCAACCACCTGACAAACAAACGGTAATTGTTTCTCGAAACCAACTAGGATTTCAGGTACAAGGGTCAGTACACCGCGCAAAAATTGATATGTATTCTGGGGATGGGCAATTTGAATTCTGACCTGTGCGGTTCACCCCAGGAGGATAGGTTATGTAGCAGCTATTTTTAATTTTTGTTGTTCACACCCTTTACATGGAAGAACCATCCACGTCATTGGTAACTTTCAAAGCGCGTTGTAGCAACAACATGCAACAACGATCTCTGCCAGCAGCATGCAACAAGACCGAGGCCATGACACTTGGAAATTAGTAGCAGAAAGAGCCAGGCCACCCTTAAATATGTTGATACAAAACCAAAACAAATTCACTAATATATTTTAGATGCATTGCAAAAAACCAAAATACCAACTTAAGAACGGCTTGCCCTGAAAAAAGTAGATAAATGAGCCTGCCAAGTAGGGATTAAGTCTGTACGCAGCAATAGTCTGAACATGTCTCAATGGTTGTTGGGGCCAACCCAGGGAAGTGACGAATAACATTAAAATGTAAACCTTGAAATCGGAAAAATCATTCTTGCAATTTCTTGCAATGTGGAACCCGCATCTGTCTCACCAAGCAGCAGACTCTTGCGGCTCAACATTAGACCGCAAAAAACCGACCCCCGCATTGTCTTTCCTTCTCTTGGTACAAACATCCCCATTAAATGGCTCACAAAGAGAAACATGCAAATGAAGCTTCAAAAATTGACCACGTCCAAAAACTCTAGAACCAAAGCATCTTGTTTGAGACACTCGGTATGTGCGGGTTGGTACATGTATGTGAGAGCAGTCATTCTTGCTGGCTAAACCATCGTTCTCGTTGCCTCTTTGCTTCTTCCTCATGAAACCCATCTCTTGAAAACAAATAAAATATAACAGCTCCCCTGAAGCCCAACTTGATTGCGGGTCAACTTTTCAAGGGTCGACCCATCGTGCCCCTGCAGCCTCCTTCAAGGCCACCAACAACGATGCCACACGTGGCCGGCGGCCCTGGCCATGCGGGCGCGTCGCGGACAGTCTGTCGCGGACAGTCTGGATACACTGGCCTGGTGGTTATTTGGAGTTACGGTGCGAGCGGTCGCTATGTTCTCGGCGGTTCTCCCCCATTTCTTGACTTAGTACCGAAAGGTTCCGATAGGTCATATTGTATCATATCATTTCCTACAACGAACATGGGGATGTTCACTAGCAACCAAATATGAAGATTTGTCGGGCACCCTGTGCCCCAGTCATATAAATTTCAACGACCAAAAATGGAGCTTGCCATCAACTATGCGTAAACAACAACAACAAGACTGAACCAGCAAGACGGTAGAGTTTGCAAACAATATGCGTGCTCGCCCGCGAGAACGGGATATCAAACACCAAACAATCTGAATGACGCCAACATTCCAATGCAACGCGCAACCAGCGGGGTGTCAGCGCGTAAGTATTGACCATCAGTCATTACCTGCAGAGAGTAACCCCTGTACCATAATTCCAAGTGAAACCATGAAACTTATGGCTCCCCGCTGTTTGCCCCATCCCCTATGAATAAACGCCTCAATGCATGGCCAACATGAACAGAGCTACCGCTGCTCCCTAGGATGCGAAGGTAAGTTGCGGCCTGGTAGTGACATTTGCGAATTGTCGAAGTCTCGCGGAGTCATTGCTGTAAACAGCACTAACCGTGCATGTTGCTCCGTACGGGCTTTCAGCCGATCTTTTCTCGAGCAAGTCATCCATCTTCTGGTGTGGGTCAGTTGGGCATCCATAAATTTCAAAAATGAAATGAAAGCAAGTTGGATGGTCAATATTAAAAATGATCAAAAGATGCAGTCCCTATACGCCTTAAAGTTTGGGCCGTATTCATCTCACGACGGTAAATAATCACCAACCGATGCCTGGATTTGGAAGGCCTATCTCCATCGGACAGCAACCGTGGCCGCCTCTGGACAATGCACCACTTTTCCCGACCGTGAGCTGGGCCGCCTTAGAGACTGGTAGGGACCAGTCCTGGTTGGATGTGCATCCCCGTAAAACAAATGCTCTGAACCTCGGGCATATTTCAGTGAGTTGTATGTGTATAGATAGGAATAGAGATAGGTACATGAGGTAGGGAAGATATGAGAATGCACGAGATAGATAGGTACATAGATGGACAGGTTGAAATATCGATTAATAAACGGATATGATAGAATGATAGAGAAAGAGGCAGCAGTAGATACAGAAAGATATAGACAAGGATGGGGTACAGCATCTGTTTGGGCCAACAGAATTGATCAGTCTTTGTATCCAGATTGGCCTTAGCGGTACACTTACATTCATGTGTCCGGTTGCCATGTTGTCTGCCAGAAGGTGAACTCAGTGACCTGACGAATAGCTGATTTAGTGGGGCCATGCAGCCGTGGCATCCCTGGCGTGCTGTTTCCTTGGCGCCAACCCAAGGCACTGCTCTAATGGTTCACGTGTGAAAACGACACCATCGAAGAGATAGACATACCAGCCCCATGGAGTAATATGGGCAACGGAAAATACTTCCAAAGCTAAAGCGTTTTGCCTCAATACCTTAGATATCAAATTTTGGCCAAACATTTGTCCACCATCCATCAAGGGTTGCCTTATACCCCACGATATCCCAGTGTTTGCGGTCAGTATCCCCTATCTTCAACAACCAATACAGTACATCCACTGTTTTTAGTGATATCAATCATATCTGATAACCTCCTTCTTGTTGTGGATGTGCAGTATGCCAAGCTTTGTTGCTTAAACAAAACAACGACAATTGCATCAGATATCATCAAACATTGTCCTGTGCTTAATACCGTTGAATGTCCCAAGTCCATCCCTTTTCAACAAACCAGGCGCCCCCAACGAGGGCGTGGGCGGCTGAGACAGCAAATCCTCCACGCTTATTTCTTCGACCGACTCCAGGCCTGCGCCAGGTGTAATCTTTGGCGGGTTTCCCTCCCTGGTTGTCGGGGTTTCAAGTGGGCCTCACAAATAGCGCCGAAAAGCGGGAACATGCAAGTTGAAGGGACAGTAAATAAATAAATAAATTAAAAAAAAATATATATTTTTGCCAATGGTTTCCAATATAAACATGTATATGAATTCATGTACCAGTAGTACCGCACAAGGCGGTGGCGGAAGCTTCAGAAATGGCAAACCTATAGGAGAGGTTCGTTGTTGTGAGTCATGGATGGCAGAGCAGATCCACTGATGGATCAAAAGGTGGTTGGAGCGTCGGCCTATCTNGCAAACCTATAGGAGAGGTTCGTTGTTGTGAGTCATGGATGGCAGAGCAGATCCACTGATGGATCAAAAGGTGGTTGGAGCGTCGGCCTATCTATCTGTTTATCTATCTGCCTGCCTAACTAACTGACTAACTGACTAACTGATTGACGGACTGACTAACTAACTAACAAGCTAACTAACAAACTAACTAACTGACTCANGCCTAACTAACTGACTAACTGACTAACTGATTGACGGACTGACTAACTAACTAACAAGCTAACTAACAAACTAACTAACTGACTCACTGACTCACTGACCCACTGACTCACTGACTCACTGACTAACTGACTAACTGACTAACTGACGAACTGACTGACTGACTAACTGACTAAGTAACTAAGTCACTAACTAACTAACGAACTGAAGAACGGACTAACTGAGTAACTGACTAGCTAACTAACTAACTAGCTGACTNTCACTAACTAACTAACGAACTGAAGAACGGACTAACTGAGTAACTGACTAGCTAACTAACTAACTAGCTGACTAACTGACTCACTGACTAACTGACTCACTGACTAACTGACTCACTGACTCACTGACTAAGTGACTAACTGACTAACTGACGAACTGACGAACTGACTAACTGACTAAGTAACTAAGTCACTCACTAACTATCTAACTATCTATCTAACTAACTAACTAACTAACTAACTGAAGAACTGACTAACTGAGTAACCGACTAGCTAACTAACTGACTAGCTAACTAACTAACTAGCTGACTAACTGACTCACTGACTAACTGACTAACTGACTATCCGACTAACTGACTAAGTGACTAACTGACTAACTGACTGATTGACTAACTGACTAACAAACTACCTAACTGACTNTAACTGACTAACTGACTATCCGACTAACTGACTAAGTGACTAACTGACTAACTGACTGATTGACTAACTGACTAACAAACTACCTAACTGACTAACTGACTAACTGACTATATGAGTAACTGACAAACTGACTGACTAACTGACTGACGAACTGACTGACTAACTGACTAACTAACTGACAAACTAACGAACTAAGTTGTTAAGTTGTTCAGTGGTTAAGTTGTTAAGTTGTTAAGTTGTTCAGTTGTTCAATTGTTAAGTTGTTAAGTTGTNGCCGCTTTAGCGAGCCTACTGTTCGACCCTCCGGAGCCACAAAACATTGGAAAAACACAGGGTTTCGCGACTTTCCTACCTTTTCGCGCACCTGCATCTTTTCTCTTCTGACTTTCTCATCTCTTATCTTCTCTCTTCTGACTTTCTCATCTCTTATCTTCTCACTTCTGACTTTTCTCACCTCTGCTTTTCAACTGTCCATATTGTCGGAAGTTTCACTTCTAAACTTCCTTCGATAAGTATGTACATGCATCTATTCCCTTTTCGAAGTATGCAAGAATACGGAAAAATATCTGGATGGCAATGATTCACCAACCTAAAACGGGGCTGTTATGAGCTGGGAACCCTGATGCATTGTAACCATAGTTAGCCGTCGTTGCACGTTGCACAAATGAATGGATGCATGGAATTAACTTGAAACTCTTGTTGGGCGCATCCCTTTGCAATCACGAAATGGTTAGGTCGCATCATCGAGGGTTCCGAAGTCACGGAATTTCCTTCTAAAAGCACCTCTGGTAGGAAGCCCAACAAACAATTCAGTAAAGCGATCCCAGCTTCAGGGCTCAGCCGATGGCATCGCCGGATCTGTTTGGGAAAATTTATGGACTAGATTGCAAGCATCATCCCAAGAGTCCAAGCCCGCGTGCCTAGCGCAGATAACCATTGGCTGATGAAGGGCGGGCTATGCACCAATGAATATTAGTAAGCGCCCAGGATCTGGTTTGTGCAGAGCTTCATACCCCTTGCTATCAGATTCCTCCCGATCGGTCCCGGAATTAAGAACCCACTGTGTTCCACCAAGGTTTCAATTGGGGGCCTTTTTGGAGGTCTGATTTTTTTAATCAAATTGTTGCGACCCGTTTTGGAGCCCGCGCATACACCACACTTTTCTTGAATGGCCTCCTTGCTGGCTGATGAAATTAACTTTCCTTGGATTAATGCTTGGGCCTATCTTGGCACAAAGGGCCGCCAAAATTGGTCTCCTGCGTGGGGAATCTGTTTGTTGGATGTCCCCGATGGTTGCAAGAAAGAAAGCACAGAGATGAGATGGTGCTAACCAATGATAACCCCATTCTGGCTACTTTCAGGCTCACTTTGGGTGCATCGGTTTGAAGCCGGAAACCACTAGATCTTGCATCTTTGGGCGGCCCTCAGTCAGCAGGCGCTTAGTAGAGGTTGTGAGAACCCAGCTGTAGGCTCGTCATCACCGTTGGAACGGTTCAGCCAAACATTTCCTTTCTGATTGGGAAAACATGTGAAAACTAGCCGCTGTGTTGGTTGACCCCTGTTTCTTGGAAGTTTAAGGTTGGGCGGCCCTCCGTTGTTGGCTGCCAACTGCTTAGTCCATGAATATGGGTAAACAGTGGTGCCATTGCCTTTATTCATGCCAGCCTGGAATGAACGGCCCAGATACCAGGCCTGAGTCGCTACCTTGGCCCGCAAGCTGAGACGAGATGGAAATACATGCAAAAGACCAGTTGGTGATTCGGGGATATGACCTAAAAAAAGACAGAATCAACAGGTCAACAGATAAATGGGGAAACAACGATCAAGAATGTTGGAAATCCAAGAAGCCACAACCCGATCAATTGTAGATTTGGGTGCAGAGGGAATCGTTTAGACCGTGCAAACCTGCGCAAAACATGTGCTTGCTACTGAAATGAAAGAGATTGGTTGCGCATGCCACGCGTAAAAACGGGAGTCTCTTCGTAAGGGGGTTTTCCACATCATGGGAAAAGCTGCAACACAATCAATGGCACTTCGGGGTGAACACCAAAATGAAGCCGACGTTGGCAAAAACAATGGGTTGGAAATAAATATTGAAGAACCAAACAATGGCGGTATTGATTCTGCGAACAAGTTGCTGCTGCTTTGACTTTCGCCATCGCTGTCGCATCTGTGCTCTGCTGCGATGGTGGCTGCTGCCAATGCTGCAGGCCTTAGAGAAAATGCCGCCGAAGCAATGAAATGCGCCCGCCTCCCAAAAATTCAATTAAAAAAATTGTGTATGGATTTACATGTGGTAAATGCATTTTGTGAATTAAAAATTAATGCAAAGGGAGGGGGGTGAAATGAAGCAACATATGGTTGTACCCGGGATGTGGGAAATATTGAATTCGAAAAGAAGGAAATTGAGGACCAGGGTCGGCATGATGAGATATGCATGTATAAAGAAATGAGAATACAAGCAAAGGCAAGGGTTCACACAAAAAAGCACGAACCACTGCAACCACCAAGCACGAAGGAAAAGATGGTCTTTCGGCACCGAAAGCTGGAGTTTGGTGATCCGGCACACAGCTGATAGCCTTGCTCAAAAACAAAGCTGAAACAAGATGGTGGAAGCTGCCACAGCTGGAAATCTGTTGGATTGCTATGTTGATTTTCGGTGTGTAGGTGTTGCAGTTCCAGCCTTGTGGTTTTGCTGGTGATTCTTTCCTATGGCATCTTTCTTCGCCAAACCCTGAATTGCACAAAACGCATCTAGCTGAATATTATATTTCACGATTTCCAAGCTATATAGCAATCACATCATGATCATCTACCCAACCAATGCTGAACCTGTCCTCCTCCCCTAGTTCTCCCTGCCCTCCTTGTCCTTCCTGTCCTCCTTGTCATCACGATTACCATCATCATCCTCATCGCTAATCACGCTCATCAGCCTCCTCATCATCACGATGGCCCATCTTGCATAGCATACCCAGCGAACAAGATAGCTGTTGTGTTTATGCAATGCGTCTCATTTTTGCGGCGAAATCCGTCAAGATCGTTCGCCAATGAGTTTAAACCGATAAAAACCCAATGTTCTGATTTAATCCTTATCTTGGTAGAAGCCAAGAAAAATGAGTCAACATTGTGTTGGTTGATCCAACTAGCTGGTAATCATCCGGCTGGTGAATCCAACCCGGGTCCAAGGTCGTCGCGTGGGAAGGGTCTTTGCCTTGGTGCAAACATCTGAGGAACCGTCAGGGTCTACTTGGAGGTGCCGAAATGGGCTGCAAGATTAAGATTATGATTCCCCATTTAGTGAGTGGGACGTGGGTCCAAGTGTCCGGTGTCTACATCTCACCTGATTCAATGGGACCCTCCTTATTCCCCAAAAAGCGTGTCCACACTGAGGGGGTCTTGAGGTGATGGTAAAGGCCCGGTGCTGTCAGGGTGCTCCATTTGGTCCGCGGCTTTTTTCCTATAAATTCTCGCATAAAGACTGGTCCTTGTAAAAAATCCACATGCGGTTCGACTGCGCAGGCTCGCGCAAAGTTGTGGTCCCGGATTTTGCTTGCTTCTGGTCCCGGCAGTTTTCCTGTAAATTCTCGTACAAAAGTTCGCTTCCGACGTGTCCATGTGCGTTTCGACTGCGCCGGCTGGCACGGATTTGGGTCCGGAGGTTGGCCATGTCGAAAGGTACCGTTTTACCAGCGTGCTGTGCTCGTTTTTTGAGCTATGTCCATTCGTGTGACCAGGCGTGGGACATACAGGACATTTGGAGGTCTGAAGCGTCGTTTTGCGTGGCATGCGCAGGACGCGGGCACTTTTTCATCCGTGTGGCAGGCGTGGAGCATTCTGCACGTTGCTCAAACATTGGCAGGCGTGGCTCAAAATGAGAGGTGCTTTTGGAGCTCGTTTTTCGTGGCAGGTGCAGTATTCGGTGAACCTGGAGGGCGTTTTGAAAGGGTCGAAAGTCGCGATTTGTGAAACTGTCGTCGATTTTGATTTTGGACATGATGATGATTTCGCGTGGCAGGCGCAGTACTTCGATGACCTCGGACTCATTTTTCGTACCAGCCGCAGGACTTCGTGGACCTCGGCTAGAAAGTGGCTGAGGCCTAGGTAAAACGTCGCTTTTGACATTTTCAATGTTCATGTGTCATGGCGCGCGCAATGTTCTGTGAAAATCTAACATGTGCTCGTGCACCCCCTCGTCACTTTGCTCGCATCGGATCGCTCTCGCTGTGGCGCGGTGCGATCGCTCTCGCTATGGCGCGGTGCGAATTTCCACAACTTGAGATGCAACCCTTTCGCACAACGTGGTGGCCGAATGTCAAAAACTGGTGTAAAATTGCCATTTCGCAACTTGAGATGCAACCTTTTAGCACGAAATGGAAACCGAACGGAAAAAACTGGTGTAAAATTGCAATTTCGCAACTTGAAATGCAACCCTTCCGCACGAAATGGAAGCCGAACGGAAAAAACTGGTGTAAAATTGCAATGTCACAACTTGAGATGCAACCTTTTCGCACGAAATGGAAGTCGAACGGCAAAAACTGGTGTAAAATTGCGATTTCGTCACTTCAGATACATCTTCTATGTGTAAAGACTTCGGTGTGTAAAAGCTTCTGTGAGCACAACCTTCTGCGCAGAGATCTTGCCACAGAGACCTCTTGTATAGAGATCTTGTGCACGCTCCTAAAGAAATCTTGTACAGAGACCTTGCCAAGAGACCTCTTGTAGAGATCTTGTACAGAAACTTTGCATAGAGACCTGTTGGGATCTTGCCAAGAGGGCTCTTATAGAGAGCTTGCGCAGAGGTCTCTGGAACAGATCTTGCCAAGAGACCTCTTACAGGGAGCTTGTACAGAGAGGTACCCAAGGGGTTCCTCAGAGAGATCTTGCCAAGAGATCTCCTATCGACAACTCTTACAAAGATCTCATGAAGAGATCTTGCCGAAAGATCTCTTAGAGAGATCTTGCGAAGAGATCTTGCCAGGACACCTCTTGTGAAGATCTAGCGCAGAGACATTGCATTGAGATCTGCTGCAGACATCTTGCCAAGAGGTCTCTTACAGAGATCTTGCCAACAAAGCTCTTATAGAGAGCTTGCACAGAGTTCTTGCCAAGAGACCTCTTACAGAGAGCTTGTACAGAGATCTTGCCAGGAGGCCTATAGAGATCTTTTACAGACATCTTACCAAGAGGTCCCTTACATAGATCCTGCCAAGAGATCTCTTCTAGAGAGCTTCTACAGAGATCTCATTAAGAGATCGTGCCAAGAGGCCTCTTACAGAGATCGTGTACGGAGGCCTTGCCAGGACGCCTCTTTTGGAGATCTTGTACCAACACATTGCATAGATCTCTATTGCAGAGATCTTGCCAAGAGGTCTCTTGCATAGATCTTCCCAAGAGAGCTTCTACAGAGATCTTGCCAAGGGGCCTCTTACAGAGATCTTGTACGGAGACGCATAGAGATCTGTTGCAGAGATCTTGCCAAAAGGTCTCTTACATAGATCTTGCCAAGAGAGCTGTTTAGAGAGCTTCTACAGAGATCTTGTACAAAGATCTTGCCAAAAGACCGAAAAGACCTCTAAAAAACACCTTGTACAGAGATTTTGCCAGGACATCATCACCATCCTCCAGCTCATCTTCTGCATTATCATCCTCGTCCTCATCCTCCTCACATCATCATCCTCCACCTCATGATCCTCAGCATAATCCTCCTTCACCTCATCATCCTCAACATCATCATCCTCAACATCATCGTCCGCAACAGTATCATCTTCATCTTCATCTTCATCATCATCATCATCATCCTCCTCAACATTATCATACATTGTCATACATGATCATATACCAGTAGTACCGCGCAAGGCCGTGGCGGAAGTTTCAAAGATAGGAAACCTATAGGAGAAGTTGGTTGTTGTGAGTCAGGGATGGCAGAGCGAACCCACTGATGGACCGACAAGTGGTTGGAGGCAGCGCCGTGCAGTTGTAATGTTGTTGTAGTTGTGGTTGTAGTGGTTATTGCAGTTGTAGCTGTTGTCGTAGCAGTTGTAGTTGTAGATGTAGTTGTGGTTGTAGATGTCGCTGTCGATGTAGTTGTAGATGTAGTTGTAACAGTTGTAGTTGTAGATGTAGTTGTGGTTGTAGTTGTTGTGGTTGTTGTAGTTGTTGTAGTAGTTGTAGTTGTATCTGTAGTTGTCATGCAGTTGAGGTTGCAGTTGTTGTTGTTGTTGTTGTTGTTGTTGTTGTTGTAGTTGTAGTTGTAGTTGTAGTGGTAGTTGTAGTTGTGGTAGTTGTAGTTGTAGTTGCAGTTGTAGTTGTGATATAGTGTAGTTGTAATTGTAGTTGCAGTGAGAGTGGGAGTGGGAGCAGGAGTGGTATTTGTTGTGGTAGTAGCAGTTGTAGTTGTAGTGGTAGTTGCAGTTGTAGTGCTAGTTGCAATTGTGGTAGTAGTTGTAGCTATGGTGGTAGTGTAGTTGTAGTTGTTGTTGTAGTGGTAGTGGTAGTTGTAGTGTACGTAGTTGTAGTTGTGGTTGGTGGTAGTTGTAGTTGAAGTTGTAATGTAGTTGTAGTGTTGTAGTTGTAGTTGTAGTTGTAGTGTTATAGTGTTGCAGTGTTGTAATTGTTGTAGTTGTTGTAGTTGTAGTAGTTGTAGTTGTTGTATGTTGTTGTATGTTGTTGTATGTTGTTGTATGTTGTTGTATGTTGTGATGCTAGTGGTAGTGGTAGTGGTAGTTGTACTTGTTGTTGTAGCTGTAGTGGTCGTAGTTGTTGTTGTAGTGGTCGTAGTTGTAGTTGTAGTTGTAGTAGTAGTGGTGGTCGTTGTACTTGTAGCTGTAGTAGTTGTAGTGGTAGCAGTAGTGGTAATGTAGTTGTAGCTGCAGTGGTAAGGTAGTTGTAGTTGTGGTTGTGGTTGAATTGTACTTGTGCTTGTGCTTGTGGTTGTGGTGTAGTCATATCCAAACTTCAAAAATTGACCCGAATCCCTCAGTTTTAACACTTTTGACTTGGAAATGTGCTTCGTGCCACAACGGCGTGCGCTTTTTCGACATGGAATCGTCAAAAAGTGGTCCGGACCCCTCAGGTTTTTACACTTTTTGACTTCCAAACGCGCTTCGCGCCACAGCGCCGTGCATTTTTTGGACACCGCAATTTCCAAAAGTGGTTCGACCATGAAGCGCTTTTAACAATTTGACTTCCAAATGTGCTTCGCGCCACAGCGCCATGAACTTTTTCAACATCTCAACTTCCAAAAGCGCTCCGAACGTGACAGTTTTTAACACTTTTTACTTCCAAACGTGCTTCGCGCCACAACGGCATGCACTTTTTCCACATCACAACTTCCAAAAGTTCTCCGAGAATGGCGTGTTTTGTACCTTTTTACTTCCAAATGTGCCTCGCGCCACAACGGCGTGCTCCTTTTCAACATCTGAACTTCCAAAAGCGGTCCGAGCATGAGGTACTTTGTACCTTTCTACTTCAAACTGTGCTTCGCGCCACAGCGGCGTGCAATGTTTGATCTCTCATCTCCCCAGATGGCTCCGCACCCGCCGCTTTAGCGAGCCTATTTTTCGACCCTCCGGAGCCACAATGTTTTGGAAAAACACAGTGTTTCGCGACTTTCCTACCTTTTCGCGCGCCTGATCTTCTCTCTTCTGACTTTCTCCCTATCTGACCTTCTCTATTCTGACTTTCTCCCTCTCTGATCTTCTCTCTTCTGACTTTCTTCCTGGCTGTGCTTTTCCATCTGTCCATATTGTCGGAAGTTTGACTTCTAAACTTCNACTTTCTCCCTCTCTGATCTTCTCTCTTCTGACTTTCTTCCTGGCTGTGCTTTTCCATCTGTCCATATTGTCGGAAGTTTGACTTCTAAACTTCCTTCGGTTATCCTCAGACCCCCACACTGTTTGGGGTCTCTTGCCGGGATATTTTTTTCTCGTGTAAAACTGCCTTTAAGTGGTGGATTTGTTACCATTGCGAACACGCGGGATAAAAGATCCGTATACGGTGACACAAGGAAGACCAATGGGCATTTCAAAATGGGGACTTAAGGAGCAGATCGGAATATTGATCAGCAAACATGAACATAATCATAGATTTTCCGATTTCCATTGGCACCCATGTAAAGGATGTGCAGGAGGTTTCCCTATCCAAGTAAGGAATGTTTTCCGTTGCCACATTTGAACACCGGGGAGCACCAACAATTCCATTGAAAGTGGCTTATCTGGAATATCTATGATTCCAAAACAAATCCGACAGTGTAAACTCACATCGTCTACAGAATCGAATGCCATGTCGCCTTCCAGGTCATCCCAGCCAGCACCAAAAAGACACCCTCATGAACATCCCTCTGCATCTAAGACAGATTTAAAACCGGCAAATGAGACTGGAAGTCCTTCAAGGTAGGGGCGTTGTTATGATCTTGGATTTTCCATGGATTTTTTCCACAATACATGAAGGCATCATGAAGGTGTATCCGGGTTTGACTCAAATCGTGGATCGTTGCATCGAATTGCAAGTCTCATCAGAACATGATGATAATTGAACACGACAAACAATGGGATGGAATGGGATTCCAAGTTTTGACGCCCAATATTTGGTCAAGCGCCAGGATGTTTGAGGTCACGGTGCCGAGGTGTCACATCCCGAGGCCCAAGCCAAATCCATCGCGAACCTTGCGCCGCGCGGCTCATGATGTTACTGGATACCCCGAAGCCAGTGACGCGTGTGGATTGATTCAGGAAAAGTAAATTGTACGTGCCTGACCGATCTAATATTTTTTCATGCCTAGGTAAAGGGAACATCTTGGCATACAATGGTCTTACATGGCATCAGGTCCCTGAAGGCACGATTCAGGCTGTGCAGCATTGCTGTGCAAAAGTGAGGTTGTATCCAAACTGATGGCTGAAACATCGTATAGCTGGGCTCACTCGTGAACAGGGTAGCAAGTTCCAAAGCGAAATTTTGGATACTAAACGCCTGTTACCGGTGGGTTCGGATTTGGATGGCTAGGGTCTCACTTTTTCAGTAGTTCTTCCCATCTAAAACCCGGAAGGGCATCCACACAGGGTTGAAACTAGGCACTGTCTACTTCTGTTGGAAACCTTACCAAGCTGTTGGATACCAAGCTATTGTGTTGTTCCCATACGGCCCAGTCTGGCACGATGGTGAAATTGCTCTTGGTGGTTGAATGTTGAATGCCCTGTCATCAGGAATGAAATTACAGATCGACGGGATCGAGCTCAATTTAATTACATGGCCACATGCCGACACCCGCAGCTTTGACTCGAGACCTGGGATCTAGCTACTGGTCCATTCAATGTGCAACAGCACACAAATTATTTCCTGACCTTGTGTTGCTTCATCTCCCTGAGAATGCTAAAAGTTTCAAAGCTGGTTTAGAACTCAGTTGTGATGGTTTTCATGGGTTTGAAATGGCTTTCGAACCGCATCCTGCGAATGATCTATGGAAGAATCTATACTATGTGGGCATGCTGAACTGTTGTTCACAGCAAATCATGCCCCCCTTCAAAAGTTTTTCGACATAGTATCAAATTATCCCAGTGTGCCGAAACCATGCATACCACATACTGTACTGGTTCTCACCAACATGGGTTACAACTGCTGCTGGCCGGAAATGGCCGGAGGTCACCCAGTGGGATATCAACTGATACATGATTTCGCACAAACAACAGGGTTTTCCAGCCGCCCATGTTTCATGACCAGAGGGCTACCTCATGACTCCTGCGAGATGATTACAACTGCTGCGATGCATGCTTAATTTGCTTCCCCCTAGCTGTTTACATGCGAAGAATCACACATTGACCTACAATATCTGGGTATGTCCCGGTACCCATGTCGTCCCAGTCAGGATCGCCATGGCCGAGCCACGTTCCCTGCGTCAGAGAGCTCTGGAGAAAGGCCCGATCCAACCTCGATGCGGGTGGGGCGGACACAACGCCATAAACTTCCAATGGGATGGCAAGGGGCAAACCAAACCAGAACCCTTCATAACCGAGAGAAAGAAAGACACTTCATAAACAATTTCGCCCGTTTGCGGCAATGTCGTGGTGAGATCGGTATAGTCCATCCAGATGGCTTGCACTGGTTTGGACCGCCGAAAGTTTGCAAAGTTGGGAATGGTAAAACAGAGTGGTGCCGATCCAACTGCCTGAAAGGATGCATCACGCCCCTCCCGTGGGTTCACAAACTCCAGTCTTGGGATGTTTTGGGTCAGGAAGGGGCAAGAAATTAGTTCCCCCTATTTTCGGATATGGGCCGGGGATATGCTTTCAGCCATCATGGTACAGATCCAAGTCGAGAATGCATGGTTCCAACCCACGTGTCAAGGTGCGTATGTGAAAGTATAGACACACATATGTATATATTACATGATATACACTATAATTCCATGTACATACGATCACGAGTGAAAACATGAATGAAAACACATCAAATATCCGTATAGTTGCATTCGGCGGAAACCCAGGAATGGGGGCTTGGTAAAGGCATCCGCTTTCTGAATTAGAATATCCAGCCATGAGCGCGTGAGAGGAGAGTCAATTCATGGACGCAATTTGGCTTCGCCCGGCGCCAAAGGTGGAATTTTGATCCACGAACAAAAGAGACAACCACTTACAAACTGGAGCTGCACGCTATTTGCCGTCTACTGTAGAAGCGGAGCGTGACATAGCAGAAATTAATTCTGCTTGAATGGTAGGTAGGAATTGTCCACTTCGATTGTTGTTTCACAGATAGAATGAACATTAAAGCAGGGTTCCTCTCATTCAGGGTCGACCTTGGACAGGGTTTGCAGTACCACTAATGCAGAGAGAAACCGCCGACAATAATGGAATGGAAAAATGTATCACCTGTATTCCAGGGCGGGTCCCCCATCTGGGTATTTCTTACATGTAGAAAAGTACATCCAATGTTTACCACCATTTTCCCAACTATCACTGCACTTTTTGGTTTCCAATTTCCAGGCAAATCCACCTGAACAGTCTAAAAAAGCATCAAACTGATACTGGTTGGTTGATGGGGGTTCGGACCCCCGATGCCCGTTTTGATGACCCCCCAACCTCATCAACCAACCGTCCCTTCTCACTTATATTGCCCAACTCTGACAGTTGACACCCATAATGTAGAACATGGTTGGGACCCCCTATACTACCATTCACAAAAACCAAGGTTTAAGCTGAAACTGCTCACCTGAGGCTGGCTCCCCAATGGCCATGGGGCCCCTTGGGCATCTGACGGATCATCCTTCATGGCCAATGGCGTCGGCAAAGCACCCTGAAAATCGTCCTGGAGTTCGCTTTTGTGCGGCGATGAGCACTGCCCCAAACATATATATAATCCTAAATACCTTTGTTGCCAGATTGTGACCTACTTAGCCTTTGACTCATGAACGGGGATGCCATGTAAACTGGTCAGTAAAGTGGATGATAATCATGAAAAAGCCGGAAAATAGGGCATGGTCATGTTGCTGTTGCTGCATGGTTGGCGGTGGTGAAATTCTAGGGAGCACCCCAATTTGTAGTCAAAAAACACTGGAACATGGTGGTGAACACTTGGACATGGGTGAAACCAAAGGTAATTAGAGGCAGTGAAATGGGGCGGGATACCCACTTCGTACCAGCACTATAAAATCAATGGGGATGCGGGCTTGTCTGAAGACCTGACGTTCCCGTAAGATAGGGGAATCCCTCAGTTTATCTCACATCTTGCATGTGCAATCTGATGAATTACTAAAATTAACAAAGGCTTTGGGTATACCCCATTATTGGACAAACTGAGGTGGCATTTAAGCCAAAACGTCCAAAATTTTGTTTAGTTGCTTCACATCCCTTTGCCGCCGTTAACCCGCTTGCTGTGCTTGAAATTAAAATTCATATGTTGCATTTTTTGCTGATAGCAATGATTTTATTGGTGGCCGAAGCTTTCCTACTTTGATTCATGAATCCACCCCACCGCCCAACAAGCTGTCGGTCAAATCCGTCGTTGGAATCGGGCCCCAAGGCCCCCCACGCCCGCTTTGACCCGGCCGTTGGCCCAATCCACCGGCAGGCTGGCACGGCGCCCCAACAACGCTTTCCTAAGACAGCAGGAAAGCCAAACATTCGCGAGGCACAGGTCCACTTTGATGTCCCATACCAGCCATGTGTCTGGCAGAACATGTAAAAAATGTTTACAATATCAGGACATGTAAGTAAACATGAATAATGAAATATATAATCACCACCCGTTTAAAAGGGGGGGACGTTGTCTAAATGTAACGGGCAATAATAACGTTATTATTTTTTTGGGGTGGACGTTGTAAATGTAAGATTTAAATAAACAATTTTTCCGCATATATATGTAATCCCGGCATTTAAAGGTCCCCTGGTTTTTTTTGGAGGGGGCCTTTCAATGTAAGATCAAATTTTTGAAAAAACGGACAACAAAAATGTAAGAAATGTAAACAAAAATGTAAAATGATACCATAAAGGTCTTCAAATAGCTGCAGACTTGCATAAAACCAAAAATGTAAAATGAAAGTTTGTAGGACCCCTATATGCTTGTAAACCTTCATACATTCTACATTTTTTTTATTATTTCAACATGTAATATAGAGGCAGTTGAGGTACATAATCTCTTGCAAATTTTGGGAAAATCTTTGAATCTCAAAGAAACATGTAAATTGATATGTAGAAGGTCATAAAAACATATACCTGAGGTTCATAATTCCTTGCAGAAAGTCCTCATACAAGACAACAAAAGACACAATAAACTCATGTAGCCGGTCAAAAAACTGAGGTCATAATTGCAACTATATGACCTCAAACGTACCTCAAAAGTATCTCAATTGTACCTCAAATGTACCTCTACGTATGTTTACATTCAAGATATAGTTGAAATCTACCTGAAATCAATTACATCCGTACCTGAAGCCACAAACATGAGTTTATTTATTACATCTTTTACTGTCTTGTTTGAGCACCTTCTGCAAGGAATTATGGACCTCAAGTCTATGATGGCTACATGCGTTTATTGTATCTTTTACTGTCTTATTTGAGGACTTTCTGCAAGGAATTATGGACTTCAGGTATATGATGGCTACATGTGTTTATTATATCTTTTACTCTTATTTGAGGACTTTCTGCAAGGAATCATGAACCTCAGGTATATGATGGTTACATGNTACATGTGTTTATTATATCTTTTACTCTTATTTGAGGACTTTCTGCAAGGAATCATGAACCTCAGGTATATGATGGTTACATGAGTTTATTGTATCTTTTACTGTCTTATTTGAGCACTTTTTGCAAGGAAGTATGGACCTCATGTGTAAGATGGTTACCAACAATTTATCCACCACAGAGTCACCAACAATTTACAAACAGTTTCTGGACATTACCATCGGACACTTTGCGGACATTTGGCAATTATGACCNAATTTATCCACCACAGAGTCACCAACAATTTACAAACAGTTTCTGGACATTACCATCGGACACTTTGCGGACATTTGGCAATTATGACCTTTCCCCCCCGCTCTGACCCCTGCGACACACGGAATCTACGGACATTACCCCCCCCTTTCCGAAGGCAAAAATGTAATCTCACCGTAGCCTGTTTTTTGACGTAGGGGGACCTATCAGAACCCGTAAATACATTTAAATTTGNCATTACCCCCCCCTTTCCGAAGGCAAAAATGTAATCTCACCGTAGCCTGTTTTTTGACGTAGGGGGACCTATCAGAACCCGTAAATACATTTAAATTTGCGGGGGGGGGGGATGAGAAATAGTTACATTTAGACAACGTCCCCCCCTGTTTCGGGGCCCTAATGGGTTGGTGATTATATATATATATATTTAAATAATATCTATATACACGCATACATACCTATATAATTAATATATATATATATAAATATTTATGGATATAGATCTATAGAGAAAGATATGCATGCAGTATGCACATACACACATGATTGAACATGATTCTATATGCGCTTCCTGCGCTTCCTGCGCTTCCTGCTCATGGTTCTTCATTCAGCAATATCGTGACCAGACAAATCCAGGTTGGGGCGGAGTAGCAGACAGCGCTCGCTGCCTGGGTAGTCTCCAGGAGCGGCTTCACTTTGTGTGTTTCGTGAAGCTTCTCGAAGAGGCAATGATCCATGGCATCCATGGTGCCAATGACCATCCCAAATGCCGGGGGCTTTACCGTCCTTATTTCACGGCTTGATTAATGAATTGACAGTAGTTTCCATGGTAGCTAACAATTCGCATCGCAGATGAAACAACAAGGTAGTAACCTCTCTACAATAACCTATCAACAGGGATATGTTCAATCACGTATTAGCTCTCTGTGGTGAGTCCCGTGCAATGTTTGAACAAGTGAGGGCATTGGATCTTTACCAGCAACTTTCGACAAAACACTTGTATGAGTCTTGGCACTGGAGCCGCCTCGCCCTGGGAAGAGCTTCGATGTGGTTTGCAAATTGCATCCAGGTACTAAACCGACGAGCCTAAGCATAAACCCAACACAACCGCGTCAGTCCATTGTACAAATATCAAAATCCCTTTTCTGCTGTAGACTTACTTGATCAAACACAGATGATCTTCAAACAGCAATGTGCTTAGATGGGTCGTGCGGAGATGGTGCCAACTGGTTCTTGAGGGGTTAACCCGCAATGTACAGCATCAGTATATTTTGAGGGAAAACCAAGTATCTAGGGTAGGCGGGCAGCTGTTATATATCTCGGAATATCCCAGATGTATTCGGGTGGGAAAAAATGAACTCCCCAGCAGGGGCAGGAGCGCATTGGAGCCCAAATAGTCATGAGATGTCACCAAGCAAATTAGGATCATTTGCTAGGCTGGGAAGGACAATCGGCATTTTCCAATAGAAACTGTAGTAGGGATGCTCCACAAGATTCAACAATGGCCGGAACAAAAATGGTTTCCAAGGCTCAAAACATGAGTTTATTCGCTGCAAAGATGAAAAAAAAAGCCCTCAAGGAAATCCAAATTTGGCAAGCTCAAAAACCCAGAATCAGGTGAGTATGCTCCTCTTGCTTCTATCTGTGTGCACTCCTTCTCATGTTGCTGTAAAGATCCCCATGTCTTACTAAGTAGTGAAATCCCAAGATCTAGATCTGTTGTCTAGACTATGTTAGACTTTACTATATCGTACTATACCTGTGGATTGGTTGCCTGCATGCCTTTGACCGCGTTCATCCCGCAATCTTCGGCTGAATATACCCCTTACTCAGAAGTTGGTTCACCCAAGTTGGCTAATCCTCCTCTTCCAGAAGTAAAGGTATGGGCAAGCTACATTAATTTAGACAACCAGAAACGGAACACTTTAAAAACATATGATTGGTTCCTTCGGCCAACCGCACTGGAGTCGTGATGAGACCGGTATAACTTACTCAGAGGGATCTAATCAAATAGGCGCACTTTGTTGGAGAAGCGAAATGTTCCTTTCTCTCCCCGAAATCCCCGACTTCGCCCAAGGATCAACTTGACTGCCTCAGAAGCGGAGCCAGTCTTTGGGGTCTGGAAGTTTCGTTGATAGGGCTGAAGTGCCAGAATCCCAAACATGCCCCAAAGAACTGATGACAAACTGGCTCAAAAAGCCTGCCCGCAAAAAAATCATACAAGAAAATTACTTTCTTCGAGTGATCCCCGCCATGAGTGTGATACAGATTTTGACATTCCTTCTGGCAAAAACTTTCTGGCAGGGAAGAGGAGGAGAGGACAACCCTGATGAAATCTAGAGACCTTTGGTCTCTAGATTTCATCAGGGTTGTCCTCTCCTCCTCTTCCTCTTGGCATTCTACCTGAAATTTTCTCTGACATATGCTCTGCCATTCTATCTGACATATGTTCTGACATTCTATCTGGCATTCTTTCTGGCATTCTATCTAACAGTCTATCTGGCATTCTATCTGTCATCCTATCTGGCATTCTATCTGGCATTCTATCTGGCATTCTTTCTGGCATTCTTTCTGGCATTCTATCTGGCATTCTATCTGGCATTCTATATGGCATTCTATCTGGCATTCTTTCTGGCATTCTATCTGGCATTCTATCTGACATTCTATATGGCATTCTATCTGGCATTCTTTCTGGCATTCTATCTGGCATTCTATCTGACATTCTATCTGGCATTCTATCTGACATTCTATATGGCATTCTATCTGGCATTCTTTCTGGCATTCTATCTGGCATTCTATCTGGCATATCTTCTGACACTCTATCTGGCATCTAGTCTGGCATTCTATCTGGCATATCTTCTGACATTCTGGCATTCTATCTGGCATATCTTTTGACATTCTTTCTGGCATTCTATCTGGCGGTTCAGGTCCGGCAGTGCCAACTGCGATCTAGCTCGCGGTTGAGGTCCGGCAGTGCCGACTGGGATCTGGGGGTCGCGGTTGAGGTCCGGCAGTGCCCGCTGCGATCTGGGGCTTGCGTCCGGCAGTGCTCGCGGTTGAGGTCCGGCAGTGCCCACTGGGATCTGGAGCTGGCGGTTGAGGCCCGGCAATGCCCACTGCGCTCTGGAACTCGCGGTTGAGGTCCGGCAGTGCCCACTGAGATCTGGAGCTGGCAAATGAGGTCCGGCAGTGCCCACTGCGATCTGGAGCTGGCAGATGAGGTCCGGCAGTGCCCACTGCGATCTGGAGCTGGCAGATGCAGTCAGGCAGTTCTGGAGCTGGCGAGGAGGCGGAGGCGGAGACGGCGGAGGCGGCGGCGGGCGATGGAATCTGATAAAATCTGACAACCCTCACCTGGCAGGTGGGGACTCAGAAAATTTAGCATGCATTTGGATATCCCAGTTTGTGTCATCGTCCTGGTGTGGGTCTTTCGTTCTAGGTAGGCCCCGTTAGTTTAAGGCGCGATTTTGCCATGGTATCTGTGGACGCGCGGTGCCCGTCCGCGTTGATGGATTGGCATGATTGGTTCTTCTGGTTGATTGATGTGGGGATTGGGGGCCCGAAAACTTTCTTACTTTAAAATCCCAACCACCTGGATTTGGCAATTCTCCAAGTCAATTTGGGGTATTGGTCCATGTTCGGGGCATGATAATAATACCGGCGGGGAGCCGACGGCAGTGAAAGTAATAAACAAAACTCCTATTGATATTGTTTAAATTGGAGACGTGGTTGTCCTTCTGAGATTTGCACGATTCAACGCAGGGACGCCGTAACCTCCTTTTAGTTCCTTTAGCCAGTTAAACATTTCAAGACAATTAGCATACCTTTAAGAAGCAACCGGCGCTTAAAATGTGTTAAAAACCTGAACGCCTTTCACTCTTGCCGCCAAACACAAGGATCTTTCTCGCGACACCATCCGCGACAAGAGTAGACATGTATGTACATATATATATATACCTCTCTCTCTCTCTATATATATATATACATACCTAAATGGTTTCACAAACATATTCTACTTTATTCCTGAATATGGAACACCCCACCCAACCCAGAACCCCTGGCTTAGTGCTAGGTCTAATCGGAAGCCCATTTCAAAAGGGACCTCAAATATTCTGGTGATGGGTTTAGCATCAAAAAACCCTTCCGTGCCTAGTCTCAGAAAAAGGCAATGCTAACGTGATGATGTAGTGGCTGACATCGTTCTCACATGTTATCGCAATCTGATCAACAACGAAAGAAATCAGCATGCATCACAACTAGAGAAACCTCCATGTTTCACCGCAAAGCCACATGTCGTCCTGATAGTTCAGCGGTATACCCGCCAGTTCGAATTCTTCTATGGTTTGATGGTACGACTTGGATGAACATCACAGTCAATAACTGGCTATTGTGTCTACTGTATACATACACATACGTGCTTGTAAGCCACTTGCAAATGGGATCGGCCCAAATCATATGCATCATATGCGGGTCATAGAAACAACTTCCTAGCCAGTAGCAATTTAGTGAAAAACATTGCTGGTTCTTCAACGCGACAGATGGACCATGATCAATAGAAGTACATACGCCCTGTAACCTACTGGCGCGCCTCCAGGTAATTCTTTTGTGAAGACAATTATATAGTAGTACCACAAAGGAAAAACAAATGCCACTCTTGTAGAAGGATTTTTTTCATCTTTCCGTGTTTGCAAGAAATGACATCGCGCGCCTGCGATGCATTGTTGGAGTTCGGCGCTGCCGGGCGGAGCTGGGGGCCCTGTCGCCGATTTCCGACCGGGGGGCACTGGCCACCGGAGGATTCTTCATGGCTCGTCTTTGATGTTGGCGGATAAACAAGGTTAACCAAGAAACATGGGGTTTAAGCATCAAAACTGTAGTTTAACCACGCCAAAAACGGGGTTACATGGGGATTCAACCCTGCAAACAAAGCCGTTTCTAGGTGGTCAATCGACTTTCCCCCTTCATGAAAAAAAAACGGCCTGATCTCACCCAAAGTTTCTTCTTGAAATGGGGCTTTGGATGGCTTGGGCGGTTGCACACTGTACTCCTGAAATGGTGAGTAAATGGAATTTAGCTTCAACATTTTTTGACATAGATACGGGATGAAGCTGTAAGATGTGATGGCTTAAACAGTAACTATCACATGCACCGGACATGCTGAACAGACCGCAGCAAAAATGCGAACAGAAATGCCAAAATACACTTAATTAATGAGCAACCCCAAATCAGGACAGCCAACTGCTCGCGCGACTGAAAACAACTTCAAGTTTGCGCGGGTTTTGAACCCGCTCCAAACACATAGGTGATTTGGATTGGAACAAAAAGAAAAAGTGGTTGAACCAATCTTCCAAAATTAGGGTTGGAATTGAAACCAGTAATCAATATCTCGAATCTGTTGAAAGAAAGACGCCCTGCTTTCCCAGGCATGCGCATGCCAGCCGATTCCCAGGCGAAAGTGGAATTTCTCCTCTGGCATAAGCGGTTTTCCCACCCTGCCTCTGGGCGCAAAATTTCTTTAGACTTGTCCAGCTTTGTTTTTCTTTCCTGGTGCGGAAATTGGTTTCGTGCCTTGCCCTGGTTCCGAAGTAACAGTAACATGGGTTCATTGTGCAAAATGGTTAATGTATTGTAAGAAAATCTACTTTGGGGCTATAGTCTAGCCAAATTTGAGATTGACAGGATTGCCTATCTGAAGAAGTGCTACCCCGCGTAGGCGTATCATGGATCATGGAACCACTTGGCCGTGGCTGAAACAGGGGGCACCATATTTAACAATCCTGAACTGGGGGTCAATCAAGAAGTTTGAGCCAGCTAAAGATGATCCAAAACTGCAGGCAACAGAATCTAGACCTACAGGATCCACCTGGCAAAGAATTCCGCCCCACAGTGAAAGTATTGTTTTGAGGTGGACACCAAAAAAACTCACCGAAACTTATCCAAGTTAGTATCCAGCCGCCCACCTGCAACAAGAAACCCCCAAAGTCATCTTTTGCTTACCCAGTGGGTTTCCTTGCGAAAACAAGTTCCACCTTTTTGTTTTTGGTTGGGTCCGCGCGTAATTTTGGGTATAAAATGGGAGCCACACGGCACGAACCCAACCAAAAAAAGTTTAAAGTTCAGACGCTTGCTGAATTGGTTTGCGACTCTGCAAAACAACGTTTTTCAGAGAGGTACTAAATCCGCTGACCGCAGTGTGCCCTCGCCTTGCCTGGGCTATTTTTTCGAAGCGTTCCCGTTCTTTTGGGTGCCTCATGCGTGAGCCCTTCCCCAGTCATTAAAGATGGACAAGGTCGACCCCTTTTAGCGGATGATATCCTTTGCTCGTTGAAAAGAGTACAGCAAAAAGCATGGTCACTTCATGCATCAGTATACACTGTGCACCTACTGGTAGTTAAATATCTAAAAAGGTGTGCATAGAAGATTCTGCCCAAAGGAGGTTGTGACCATCGCAGTTCAATTTAAATGGATGGTATCAAGCTGAAAACATGCCTTATGTCCTGGATTGGCTTCTACCAGTCTGCAAGTACAGTAGTGATCGCCAGTTCAAGGAGCCTAGAATAATTTTTGATACGGGTCGTGCTCATTCCAAACAAACAGAAGCAACCATTCCCCAGTTCAGTTGCACTGTTTCTTTAAAACAGGCCTCTAGAACCTATTTCTTCTACGGCACCCCTTCAGGAATAGCGCTGTGACTCGCAGCACTAGGCTGACCACCCAAGCAGGTCCCATTGATCCTTGGGGGGTTGCCTTAAACGTTGATCATGAGTGCATGGTTTGCCCACCACAAAGTAATAGTTTGCATTGATGCACGAAACCAACATTAGATTATTAGCTATTTGGTGTGTCATTTTTTCCTGGCGACCAGCGCTACTCACCAAATATCAATCTTTTGAACACTTGGAACATACAGTAGCGCCTCCAAAATAAAAGAAGGCCAAATCCTACTGACGAGAGGCAATTACTTTTCCATCTTTGTGGGGCTTCATGGGGTTATACTATTTGCGTGTTTGAACAACTTGTATACATATATGTCTGTGAATATGCGGGTACGCATGTATATGCAAATATATGTATACATACATACATGCATGCATGCATGCATGCATACATACATACATACCATACATACATACATACATACATACATACATACATACATACATACATACATACATACATACATACATACATTACATACATACATACATACATTACATACCATACATTACATACCATACATTACATACCATACATTACATACCATACATACATTACAACCATACATACATTACATACATACATACATAACATTACATTACATTGCATTACATCACATCACATCACATCACATCACATCACATTACATTACATTACATTACATTACATTACATTACATACATTACATACATTACATACACTACATACATTGCATACATTGCATACATTGCATACATTGCATACATTGCATACATTGCATACATTGCATACATTGCATACATTGCATTACATTACATTACATTACATTACATTACATTACATTACATACATACATATGCAATCTATTCACATATATATATATATGTGTATATATACATATCGAATCTGTTCATGTATATATATACATATATGCAATGTATACAAGCAATGTATATATATATAATATGTGTTTTTAAATACATGGAATGTTCTAAATGACTATTTTCTTTTATCTGTGAACCCTTCTTAGGATGGCTACCAGGCCATTTCGATCGGTTCCTAGCCAAACCCATGCAGGATCATTCGGACGTGTCCGAACATGGGTATGCACCCGTCCAGCCAGATTTCGAAAATATTGGAACATGAGGATCTCCGGGCATCCCCGAAAATGCTAAATACAGATGGAACAAAAACACAAGAAACAGATCCAACAAGTAACCCCCCCCCTGCCGCAAAGCCATTTCCTGCGCAAGGGCTGAGCCCCCAGCTGTTTCAAAATGGCGTGGAACCGATCTTTGTTGATGACCTGCAAGAGCTCAGGAACCCTGCGTTCCACCAATGTCTCAATGAAGTTGGGCAACGCGAAACAAAAACAGCAATCATTGGGGGGCTCAAACATATTCACCTGGTAAACAAAAACAAGGAATCTCAATAAACCCCGAGGAGAAACTTATGTTTTTCATTGTTTTTCACTGTTTGCTGATTAGGTGTTCTTGGTGGGCCCGAAAAGCCGGGCAGATCAGCGGCATAGAGCGGAAGCTCTGGACATGTCTGACCATCAGGCTGACTTGGAAAAAGACACAAACAAAACCGGTGATGGAATGATACCCATTGAACCTGGAGCTTCCCTTCCTTCATTTAAGGAAATCCAGCTAAGAATGTTGGCCCCTTTGTTTCTCAATATCCTAGCCAAGAAATGGCAGCATCCAACTGATATGACGCATTTCTCCATCAAAAGCGGGATTCATCCAGATTTACTCACCAACAATCCAGCAGTCAGCTTATTTGTATGTATTCTAACCTGTCGAAGGAGGCACAAAACCATGTATATATATCCATGCATGGATGATTCTTCATGTACCGCAGCATACCCATTGCATTTCCCCTATTCTTCACCTCAATCTCTGGGTTTATACCTTGCGCCCCATGCTCTGCACCCGGGTGTCGCAGAAGTTCAGGGCGCGGATCGTGGCGGAACGCCGTGAGAAGCCATTGCCCAGGTGGTTAAACATGGCCTAGGGCGACCGAAAAATTGGGTTTGCATGGTTTTTCAGGATGTATTTATTTGGGTTTCGACAAAGGAAACATGCGGTTCAACAAGCCAAACGCCTTGTCCAACCGACAAATAAGACACTATCATGGCATTTTCTGGATTGTTCCGCCGGTAAACCACAGGGAACGCATAGGTTGCAGCAGCCAATTTGAAGGTTTCCATGGGTTTCCTGCAGACTTCCTTCAACTTGAAAATGCGGGCGACGCAGTGCTATAGCACGCCAAGGGTTTAGCCATTTCAATCAGAACACCACCATGCAACATTTTTTCCCGAGCAAATGCCCTCCTTTCCTGGAAGAACAAGCTTGAAATAACTGAAATATCTGACATAGCCCGAGTTTCGGGATTGTTTGACCATTGAAAACTGCAACCATTGTTTGGGTTTGCCTCAAATGGCGACCAAGTCTAAAGGAATCATCATCGTTTCCGGATTTTTACAAATGCGCAATTTCAATATACAATCTTGCCCAAACAAACCCGTCTACAAAGTGATTTTAAGTGACTTTTGCTGTGAAGTCATTGAAATTTGCCCAATGCGGTAGAAGTTAGTCGTGTCTCCTGCCTGCCTCAGAATCCGTTGCCGAGCTTGGAAAAAACATGATTGCCAAGATTGCCCAATCATTTGGGCATGGCACATGTCTAATGGGGCACACAATCGTACAGCTTAGTGCAACAGTCTACTGAAACCCCTGATGACTTCTGCAATTGGATTTCCCATCAGTCATTCTAATAATAATGACCATGGGTAATGCAGCCGCGAGCGCTGGTTTCTTGTTGGGGGCCCCCTACTTGGAATATTTTTTTGACAGCCCCAAAGTGAATCTCAACTAACCACGCATAATGACCCAACCCAATCCACACCATAACCAACCATAATTTCTTGCCTATGTTTGTGTGTATATAATTGTGTGTACCTCAACATTTGAATTTTGAGTTCATCGACATTGTTGCGAGACTAGTACCAGTCTCTGTTGGTGAATCAGGGTGCATGTTCGGCATTGCTTGCTTCACCCCTCTTGTCCCGAAGCCAGCCCTAGGGTTTCGCGCCATCTCTCCAAAGACAGTACCCTCCTGGTGCCAGGTAAACCAATTTTGAGCAATGCATACTTTCAAATGTACCGGCTTCCCGTGAAATTTCCCTTCAACCATAATTTCGAAGAATTCCCTGCCTAACAGGTACCTCCTACCTACCGCAAGAGAAGATAAGATAAGCCCAGGGGATGTGAGGTATATGGGCTTAAGTCAAGGAAATATCCTTCCATGACGTGACCTTATATATGACACAACACCTCCATTTTGGGTACTTCAATGGAATCAAACAGCACAATCTGAGCTGAGATTTGGGACCCTGCCACAGCTTTTGGGAACCTGAGAGCCCCAGCCATCACAAGACATAAGCTAGTACAGTATGGCATTGTAATTGTACAGCTTCACTCAGACATGATAATCTTCAACCATCTTGAAGTCAACCATAGACCCACATGCTGCAATCGAGACGAGTCTGCTGGCTGCTACCGCGTAATTCTGCAAACTCAATGATTTCAAATTTGGCCGCCCTCCAGTAATCTGACATGGTAAGCCGAAGACTCTGGACGTCAAATCATCCCGTCGGCCTAAAGATCAACTAGACCCAAATGAAACCGGTTCGGTAGTGGATCTACACGTTCATGTCCATGTTCACTATTGGAGGTATTTCATATTCGGGGGTTGGGATTAATGTTCATGCTGCGCCCATGGATTTCCAACTGGCCTTGTTTACTGACCAAAAGGAATGGGAGAACATCAGCAACCAAGACATTGCCGCGATCGAGAATTGGTCGGCTTTAATCTATCCCAAGCATGCTGGTAGCAATCAAGATCATCTCAACTGCAATTTGTACCCCAAAATTAGTTCAAGATCAAAAAGAATAAAAAATAGCGGACAACAGATTGAATTCCCAATCGCATCTTCTGATTGTTCCCCCCTGTGTTTGATTGTTTGATTGTTGTGATACTTTTCTGATTGTGATTCTCGACCGCTGGGACCTTAGATGATGCCAGTATTTGCACCTGATTTCTCGAGATGTGCAGGGTT
>BGPT01003511.1:19786-32115 GCA_003297045.1 Symbiodinium sp. clade C Y103 | reverse complement strand
AGTAGTTTAGTAGTAGTTTAGTAGTAGTTTAGTAGTAGTTTAGTAGTAGTTTAGTAGTAGTTTAGTAGTAGTTTAGTAGTAGTTTAGTAGTAGTGTAGTAGTAGTAGTAGTAGTAGTAGTAGTAGTAGTAGTAGTAGTAGTAGTAGTAGTAGTAGTAGTAGTAGTAGTAGTAGTAGGAGTAGTAGCAGTAGTAGNTAGTAGTAGTAGTAGTAGTAGTAGTAGTAGTAGTAGTAGTAGTAGTAGTAGTAGTAGTAGTAGTAGTAGTAGTAGTAGTAGGAGTAGTAGCAGTAGTAGTAGTAGTAGTAGGAGTAGTAGCAGTAGTAGCAGTAGTAGCAGTAGCAGTAGCAGTAGCAGTAGTAGTAGTAGTAGTAGTAGTAGTAGCAGTAGTAGTAGTAGTAGTAGTAAAATTTCCTGCCCCATTTGTTGTGTTCAAAAAACGCCCATCTTGATGTTTTCGTTTTCAGCTGCTACTCGGTTTTTTTGGATATATTTTCAGGTGCGTCGATGCCTATAAGTGTTGCATTTGCGGATCTTGGATGTGATCGGGTGGAACCTATTGACCCCATTCATGGTCATGATGTTCTAGATGTTGCTTTATTCGGATACCTCTTGCTGGCTCATTCGGGCTTGATTGGCGCAGCGCTTGCAGCTCCCTAGTGCCCTCTTGCAGCAACATAGCAGAGCTGCACTCAGACCCAATTGTCCAGCGCCAGTGCGCACTCCTGAACATGTTGATGGGCCCCATCTAATTCCATCCAGCAGCAGCTGGCAGTCCAAGAGAGCGCGACGATTCATCATCGATCTCCTATCCTCTTGTCTGCTGTCCATGCCCATGCTGGCTTGGCTATCTTGAAGAATCCCTCTACCAGCATGATGTGGGATGATCCGTTGATGTACACATGGGTGGAGCTTGTGGCCCCTCTTGGAGCCCAAGCACGTGCATGTCGGTTTGGCAAAGATTGGGCCAAATCCTGGATGTTTGTGGCCAACAGGCTACGGCTAGGTATTTCTCAAGTGGCTTTTTCTTGCAACCACGCTCCTGATACCCATCAGTCAGTGATTGGAGTTTGCCTCGCAGATGGCACCTTTTTGAGCAGATTGACAGCGGAATACACACCTCATGCATGCCGCCACTTGCGCCAGAAACTGGCCTGGCCATCAAGCTCGTCTTGGAGTGCGGATGGAGGTGGATTGCCCAGTACGGCCCTTGTGATGCAGCCCATTCGGCATGACAAACTGGCCGCACTACGATCCAGATGGTTTCGACGGTTCCCTGACACACGACACTTTTGAAGATTGCTGCAGCTTTGACATCTGGATGTCGTGTGCCCCCTTTGTCAGAAGCAGAGCTGCACCCATACATCTCTGATCTCTGGCAAATCTTGGGTATACCGGAAAGTCAAGCCTTGGACACATTGCACATACATCCTGGTCAACCATTTCGCTTGAAATTGTGGACCAAGCTGGCTGACTTCTTGACTGATGCTGATGTGCCGGTAGGTGTGAATGAGCAGTTGGCTCCATCCCCAGCCTGGCCCCAACATAAAGGTACAGTATCTCAGGGCGATCCGCTCTTACAATGCCATGATTCATGGAAGAGTGTTGCAGATCAAGCAGAGATAGTGCAGCAGCTCATTGATGAAGAGGTTGAATCTGGTTTCATTGAGCCCATCCCTGGTGGCATGTCCCAACTTAAAGAATCTTACGAGGAGATTGCAGTCGGCAAGTTGGGACTTGTCTTGGCAGAAGGGCGTGTGGTAGACAGCTCGTTGAGCAACGTGACCAGCAACACCACTCTCCGAATCACATGCTTCTTCCACGTATCTCAGATGTGATGGGCGGCTCACCGGTGTCAATGGCTCAGCACGGCATTTTGCAGCTCACTCTTGATGTTTCCAAGGCTTATCGCAGAATATTGATTGCGCCGGCTGACGGTGCTCTCTCTTGTGTTTTCATGCGGATGGTGACTTGTACCGGTGCATTACTCTGAACTTCGGCGCAAGAGCGAGTGGCTGGTACTGGGGTCGCTTAGCAGGGCTTGTGGTTCGTGTTTCCCATGCATTGTTGTCCCATGGGCATGCGCTATGGCAGTATGTGGATGACCTGCTCACTTTGCTTGATCAATCATCAGTTCCACTTTGGGCATCTTTGTTGCTGGTCCTGTTTCTCATCCTTGGTATCCCTATGAGCTGGCAAAAGGCGGCCCTTACTGCTGATATTGACTGGATTGGCTGGCGCATTTCAACCTGCTCTTGGACCATTTCAGTGCCATCATCAAAGCTTGGGAAGATTCGGACCAAGCTGTCTCAGGTCCTGCACTCAAAACAGGTTCAAATCAAGGAACTGCAGTCCATTGTCGGGCGCTTGCTTTGGCTTACATTTGCTTGGCATCTTTTTGTGATCTTTGCTGACCCCCCTTTACAAAGCGATGGCTCGAATCAGCCCCACTTTGGTGGGAATGGACCATGCCACATTTCTTGATTTCCTGGATTCACTTGATGACACGCTGACTCTCATGCAGGACATGTCTGCAAGGCATAATTCTTTGCTGCCGGGTGTGTCTCTGGTGCGCATTGCCAACACCAATGTGGTCTTGCTGGTTCAAGCGCGCCAAATTCACATCAAATCCAGACGGGTTTGGGTGGGCATCCGTGATCCCACATCACCTTTGCGTATCTTTGATGATTCAGTATGGGATGATCAGCTTCAGCATACGCCCTTTGTTCTGGTTATGACACCTGCTACAATGGTAACAGTACATGCCACTGCTGATGCTATGGCGGATGCCGCTCTAGCTCAATTTGTGCTTTTTTAAAAACGGATCATGCAGTTGGTGGTTTCAGTTTCGTATCACCCTGGCTGAAACCCAACTCATGTGGGATTGGGCTGGTGATGACATGCAAAAACCCATTGCAGCCTGGGAACGTCGTGCGCAATTTGCGTTGTCTGCGTATATTCACAATCACTTAACTATTACTCACATTCGGGGCCGCTTCAACGATTTGGCAGATGCATTGCATTGAGTCGGCTCAAATCGCCCCTGCCGATTGACCTTGATACTGCAGATGAGTTTCACTTTTTCTGGACCAGATACTGTCACACTTGGGCATCAACATGTTTCGACCTGATCGAAAATGGCCGTTTCACTTTCAAGTAGCATCGCTCTAGCTTCCTTTGGCCCGCTGGCTGGTCGGCTTTCGATCAGTCTTTGGGGAGTTCTGCTCCGGCTGGTCGATAGTCGCGTAACTTTGGTATTTGGGAACTCCCCCTTTTCCAGTGTGATACCAATGTTGCAGCCCCGGAACTTGGGTCACATCATATCGACTGGATGGGAGCATTTTTGATCAGGGCAGCCTGCGCATATAGACCCGCAGGTCGAACTTTGATTCTGTACAGGCATCGACCGACCCTGATCATATGCAGCACGTAAACAGGAATGCTTGCGTGCAGCTTCAACCGACTGTTTTGAAGTGTAGGAACTTGAGTTCTTAGTGTAACATATGTTCTTTCATACGTCATATGGGCAGTTGAAGCAACGGAAGACGTTGCCGTTTTGCTTCAAGCTGCCCCTCGCTTCAAACTTTTCCGTCCACCGTCCCCTATGCTCCACCGTGCTGTGGTGAATGAGGCGGCGTTTGGGAATTCCCCCTCTTTCAGTGTGATACCAATGTTGCAACCCCGGAACTTGGGTCACATCATATCGACTGGATGGGGGCATTTTTGATCAGGGCAGCCGCGCTGTGTAGCCCCATGGGAACAGCTGCAAAAGCAGATTCCTGCACATATAGACCCGCAGGTCGAACTTTGATTCTGTACAGGCATCGACCCTGCTCATATGCAGCACGTAACAGGAATGCTTGCGTGCAGCTTCAACCAATTGTTTTGGAGTGTTGGAACTTGAGATCTTAGTGTAGCATATGTTCTTTCATATGGGCTCACTGTAAGGACCCGGAATTTCATGCATGCATGGTCCGTTGCCGTTTTGCTTCAAGCTGCCCCTCGCTTCAAACTTTTCCGTCCACCGTCCCCTATGCNTCACTGTAAGGACCCGGAATTTCATGCATGCATGGTCCGTTGCCGTTTTGCTTCAAGCTGCCCCTCGCTTCAAACTTTTCCGTCCACCGTCCCCTATGCTCCACCGTGCTGTGGTGAATGAGGCGGCGTTTGGGAANCGTTGCCGTTTTGCTTCAAGCTGCCCCTCGCTTCAAACTTTTCCGTCCACCGTCCCCTATGCTCCACCGTGCTGTGGTGAATGAGGCGGCGTTTGGGAACTCCCCCTTTTCCACTGTGATACCAATGTTGCAACCCCGGAACTTGGGTCACATCATATCGACTGGATGGGGGCATTTTTGATCAGGGCAGCCTGCACATATAGACCCCCAGGTCGAACTTTGATTCTGTAAAGGCATCGACCCTGATCATATGCAGCAGGTAAACAGGAATGCATGCGTACAGCTTCAACCGACCGTTTTGGAGCGTTGGAACTTGAGATCCTAGTGTAGCATATGTTCTTTCGTATGGGCCGTTGAAACAACGAAAAACATGCTGTGGAAACGCTGACTTTTGCATGCAGTCGGGATCAGAAGGTAAGGCTGCAGTAACGATTAAGAAAAGGGAAAAAGGCAAAAAAAAACCAAATGCTTGTGTACATGCCGCCTTCCTTGAATTTGCACATTCAAATGCCCAGGTTTGAACATAACAAAGCTTGCATTTGATTGCGCAAAAATGTGACAGCGTTGAAAGTTTCTGTTCGATGCGTTTAGATCTGCCGCCATCTAACCATGTCGGTCAGCTCACAAGTAGGTGAAAACATAAAATATATTCTGATGAATAACAACCCTCTAACCACCAAACAAGATGTAATGTTTGGCATCGAGAAACTGTCATTTTCATTGACCCTATCGAATATTCGTTCGCAAACACAACATAGCACTGAAATTCGACACAACAAAATATGGCATCAAATTTTGTCTTTCAATATTTTTAAGTTCACCCAATTGCCCAAAGATGGCAGTTGCAAAAGGCGATGCACGGCAGGTGCGGCGAAATGTTGAAATAAACTGACGAGGACAAGCGGGCAATGCAAAATGAAATGGTTCCTTTGGACCTGGGGAGAAATTGAAAAATCCAAAAATTTGTTGAATTCATGGGGTGAATGATTGGACGAAATTTTCAAACGCTTTGAAACTAAAGTACGCCTTGCTGGCAACTAGTTCAGATTCAATGTGTCACTGTATCCCATTTTTTTTGATGTGTCAACTTGACTATGCTGTCAAAGAATGCTTCCATTCCCCTGAAGGTGTCAGTGGTTGAAACTTGGTTGCAATTTTAGAATCTTCCATGGCTAGCCTGGAAAATTTGTGTCAAATGTGGACTGAGGAGTTGTCACAAGCTTTGGTCGAGGAGTTGGAGGGGCGCGACGACGACGCTGATGACTGGGAAATCGAGGCGTGCCCAAAACGGGGTAGAAACGGGCCATCAAACTTTTTGGCAAAAAAAAATTATCTCAGGATGTTGATGATGATGATGATGATGATGATGATGCTGGTGGTGGTGATGGTGATGGTGATCTAGTTTCAACTTTGGTTTTTCAAAAATCAACATTTTTTCCCATATTTTAATACATCTACAACCATCAGAGGGAAAATGTCCACGGTTGGAACTATTTGCAGATCCATGGCTGTGGAGGATTGGAGCAAAACCCATGTGGTTCAAGAATTGCGAAGGCTTGGAGCGAAAGCAGAGTAGCTTGGATCAACTGCGTTTCAATCATCCAGCAAGGATACTGCCAAACAACTCAATTTGCCCGAGCTACCTTCAAAACACAATACATAGCGGGTCATTCTTTTCATTTAAACACTCAGGTAAGCGACCTCTGCACAAGTCATCTTGAACCTTAAGAACCTAAAACCCCAAAACATTAAACCCACACCTCAAACCCTAAACCTTCAAAACCATGGCCAATCAAGGAACCCCTTAAAACACCCAAAACCCAAAATTTGGGATGTGCATTGCACCAGATGTGATGGTTGTGGTAATCTTGTGATGATTCGTGTTTTGTAATACTTATAATCAGGCATTGTTATGTTGCCCGGGTGAGAACTGGGATGCTCCCCTCTTTCAGTGGCAATTTCTCGTACAAAGTATGTTTTTGGCCAAATTTTGGGGGAATTTTCAGATCCACATGGTACACCTAGATTTAATGGTTGAAAATTGAAACTTCATTTTCACCATTGAGATGACACTAAAATCAGGTCTACCCGATTTTCAGATACCAACAAACACCACCGATCTCACCGCAGCACCGTGAGGTCCGTCAAACTGGGAGATGAGGTTCGCTTGGTCTTCAGTGCTGCAATTCCGTCCTCGGTGGTCGATTTGCAACTGGTCTTAGAGGAGGGTTGACCTTTGAGTAACAGTTTGCAAACTGAAGAATGGGTGTGTCTGAAAATATGATATACCGGTATACCCTATTTATAGCCACTAAAGAATAGGGAATATGATGAACCATCGAGATTTGGGGTACCTCATGTTCAGACAAAGCCAAATGCTTCATTTGTAGGTGATGTGCCGAAGAAAACAACGTGATTTTCCAGTTCGCAAACTGCGAAATTTCCGGAGGGTACTGGTTTTACCCCTAAGGTATGGCCATTTTTGAATGGAGAAAAGGATGAAAAAACAAATTTTTCATTGGGGGGTGCCTAATTTTCAGACAAACCCAATTGCTCATTCGTTGTTAGAAGGCGTATTTTCGGAAATATATTCCTTTCAGCCAATCAATGGTTGCCAAACAAATCTGTATGGGGAATGGAGCAAATGGTGAAAATCGTGTGGGTTACAATCTTGGCACAAACATCAGACATGGTGGAGGATGGTGAATCAGTGATAGGATGATTGCGTCTCACTGTTGTCCTTGAGCTGCTCCCCATTTGGGACCCAAGGTCCCCAGGTGTGGTGGCCCATTTCGCAGAGGACGGCTGGCATTTCTGGTGTGAAAAAGATGAAGGGCTCCAACTCAGCTGGGGATCTTTGCCAATCCAGCAGGAAAACCCACATTAGCGTTTCAAGGTGAAAAATCCCATGCCGGAACCGATTTTCGGATGTTTGACACACATTTCTTCTTGTAACTGATGAGCCTTTAGCAACTCAAAAGTTGGACGAAACCCTGTTCGCAGCGAGGTGGCAACAGGTTTGGTTTTTCTATTGAGTTGGACAGTGGCAGCAACCATTTTATGTTGTCGCAGAAAAAGCAAGACTGAAGCGCATCCAAAATTTGGGGCTTTCCTGAAAATGTGGTTCTTTCCTTATCCACAACGGTGAAAATTACCGCTTCACCTCGCCATGTTCTCGTCGAAAGGATGGGGCACTGGCCTTCCTGGCTTTCAACGTCTTGGATGCGCGGGCTGCGCGACGCCTGGCATTCGCCAAGGACGTCCGACTTTTTTTCGGACAATTTGCAGGTTTCAATGGGATCCCCAAGTCGCCAGTCACGACAGAGGGTTTGACCAGAAATGGAGGATTTACTTCAAAAATTGCATTGTAGTAGGGAACTGATTCTCTTTGTTCGTGGATTTTCGGGTCCCAGAGTACACTACGACAAAACCATTCGAGCAGTCCCCGTATTGCAAAGTTTGATAAGGAACGGACGGTTGGCTCTTTGCGGTGCCTTTCTTTGGACTCAAGCCATTTTTTACTTCATGATTCACTTTTTTTCTTGCTAAGAAACTATTCCTGTTGAACTTGACATTGGCCACACTTATAGAATGTTTTTGCCCTCGGAGTCATCAAACGAGTACTGTATGGCTCAGGCTCAGAAATGGATACCAAGAAACGCAGCGAGTTCAGTATGAAAACATCCCTTTCTTGGTGGAATTTATCTCAATTTTCAGTAGTAAAACGTTTAAAACCATCCAATTTTTGACGATGTCAACATGATGTCAACCATCTAATGATCGTGGATCCCCAAGTGTTTGCGGAAGGAGTCCGAAGAGCAGACCGAGCTAAACAGCGTCGAAAATGGTGCAACCCTAGCTGTCCCAGTCGCTTTTTGTATGTCCGAAAGTAGGGGATACCAACAGCATAATCATTTTGATAGGGAAAATTCTGACTTTTGCCAGGTGGTGGAATTGGGTTCCTACATTCTGGTGACCCCAATACCAGACAAGAAAAGCATCTTTCAATTTGTTATTTGTCCCTGTTGGTCATTGATTTTGCCGAAACGTTTGCTTCATGGCACATCCCTTCAACTGTCCGTTTAGCAGACCATTGATGGTTTTTGAAACGGGTTTGACCCAGAATGCGGAAAACAGCAAAACGGTTGTCTTCATGGGGATACTGATGATTAAAGCTAATATTTGTCAAAGTTAATTCCCGGCAATCTGAACTGAAGAGATTGCTTGAGCTTGAACCCAGTCTCAGAACATGTCCAATTTGCAGGAAGATTAGTTTGAGTTGTTTCAGAATGGTTCCGGGAACATTGTTTTCAATAAGCTCCGGTAGTCCAGTTCAATATTGGAAATGTAGCAGGTGGCTTTGCACTTACCACTGTCTTGATTTCTTGACATGTTGTCCGCCTGTTTCCGTTGATATCTATTGTGACGATTTGATGCAGTGCAGTTTTTGTTTTATCAAGCTTTGTCGTGACAAATGCAAACCAAGATACAGTGTCCGTACTTGCAGTGCAAGTGGCTCAAAAATGCAGTGGATTGCGTCAAGGTGATATTCAATTTAGCACCAACGCTTAGATGCGAACAGGTCACCAACATTCCTAGCCAACGCATACCAGCGGCGACCAATCTGAAAACATAGCAGAACCCACAAAGACCAGATTTGTGCGCAAAGACCAGATTTGTGCTGGATTTAGGACAAACTGGGCCCTGCTTCTTCGTCGATGATGTTCGCCCGGGCATGTTTTGACATGAGCCACGCTCTACATTTTGAACTTGGGCAAGCCAACACATCTTGTTGAACATATGGTGGACATATAATATATCGTTGTGTGATTACTGGTGTTTATTAAGAATTCCAGATGCCTGGGGCACCTCAGCCTTTGATTTCAGCAAATTCTCTCCAAGTTTAAGGTTGAATTGAGTTTGTTTTCTTGATACCGGACTATAGTTGCCAGTTAGTTTTAAGTAGTAAGTAGTTTGATTCTTGGATTTCGATTGGGCAAAAACTCGTTTCGATGAAACCCTCCTTTCCGCGGATGTTGCTGCCTAATTCCAGCCCGCGGACGTTGATTTGTCTTGGCGAATCATCCGAGGAATTGTAAGTGGTTAGTCACTGGGAAAACCCCATGAAACGGGGACTTACTAACTAGGCTTATTTTCACCACTTCCGAGACGTAGGATGATCCTCCAAGTAGTAGTTGAATATTTTGGAGTTCATGTCGAAAGTGAAGCCGACTCTTGGATAAACCACTCCTATTATCAGATATCTCATATCTCATTATTTTTACCCCAGATATTTCGAAATTTATAGCCCTTAAAAACTCGGAACATTTTGCCAACCTTGGTCTGATTGGTGAACATGGGTCAGGTTGTGGCTGCGGTTTGCTTTGAGGGGTATCCTACGGTTAGCCATATGGTGTTGTCTCAAAATTGGGTACTGTACCCGGGTTATTGTAGTTTTCCACGTTTTCGTTTACGCCCATAGAATCAACTTTGAAAGAAACATGCTGGTTACATAGTACATATATATATATATACATTTATAGTATGTATATGAATCCTATGATATTACCAGTTCCCAGTGATCATTTTCCCACTAGGTCCTCCCCAAGTGCCGAGGGTGTCAGCAACCCTGTCTTGCTTGCTGCGGGGGAACTCCCATCCCATCAGCCTGTCAACCCCAATGCTACCATGACAGTTTCGATGACGGAAGAAGGGCAATGCTTCACTGCTGCTGCTTGGGCGATGAACATTTGGCAACGACCGAGCTGACCTTGTGAAGATTATTTTGGTGGATATAATGGGGATATAAAATTGGGATATAGCGGCTATATGATATGGAACGTATATGTAAAGAAGTATTGAATCTGGAATAGGGGGTTCAACAAGAATAATTTTGGCAAGATCATTTCAACTTTGATATTTTGCTATATTTGGTCTATGTGGGTTGCCTAAGAAAAGGCAACTTTAGCTGCAATTTATGGCCATGAAACAATGAAAACGAGGACGATATTGGGTGGTATCCCATTTTCACACACCAAACCCATATGGGGACCCCAAAATGATACTAAAGACAAAGGTTTTGGGGGGTGTTAGCTAGTGGGGATCATGATCGTCAGGGGGTTCATCCCGAAAAATGGTTTGTTCTAATTTGTGAACCAAAATTGACCCAGATCAATCAACCGCTTTTTCTCTTCGTCTACACTTTCTGGACCCAGTCTCTTGCAGCAAATTCCACCAGGATGTTTATCCAGGAACCAATCAGTGGCCAGTGGTAGGTGATGGCTAGTTGCCCCAGTTGTATTCCTGGGATGTTGCCCCAGGGGATTTATGGGGGTCCATCAGTCCATGTTTGTTTTACATGAAGAAGTGGGCGTTTCAATCAAACAAAATGGCACATTTGTCGCATTTTGTTTGGTGATTTATTGCCTCAAAGGATGCAGAAATGCACCGAAGTTGCTCTATTTTTCTCCCACGGCTGTACAAATCCTTTCAGGTCCTTTTCCTTTTTTGAATACTTTGACATCTCCAGGGTGTGGGGCTCTGCACTCCCACCCCATTTCCAGGGTTTGGGTTTCTGAGGTCATCAGCAGAACCGCTTCATCCAACCTGGGGGTAGATGTCACCTACAGATCTTGGACAGGGTTTCTTGGCTCCTGGGAGGCAGACGAATTGGATGCAGGGAACAGACTTATGGAAGCCCTGAAAATATTTGGACCTGGCGACCTGGACCGTAAGAATAGGCCTGGAATGATGAGGCTCAGTTTATGGATGCCATTTTCATTGGAGTGATAAGAATGGAACTCTGACCGTAAAAATCTGACTTGGATGTCTATTGCTAGTGCCCATAGCAGTTGTGTTTGAAACAGTTGAGCATGGGTTTGAGGAATGCAGAGGGACACAAAAAGACTCTGATAAGGAAGAAAGATGATTGTGCAAGATCCAGACAGACTGCGAGGTTTTCTTGACTTTCCAAGAAAATCGTGAGTTGCCAAGTGAATGTGGCTTCAAACATCTTCAAACTCAAATCGGGTGACCCCAACTTTGATGCTCGCTGCATCTGTTCCAAGGGATGGAGTCTTTATCACCAAGGTCTTCGAGGAGCGATGGAACCTTTAGGTCACCGTAGGTCCATGTAGCTTTCAGTTTTTGGCCCATTTTTTCAATCGTTTTACGGGTGTGTTTTAGCAATGCAGTTTTGGATCCCCTGCCGAAAGATGGGGAAAGATGACTCCTTCCAAAAGAAGGCCTTCTGCCAGGACGGCTTAGTTGCTGATTGGAACTCCAAGAACGATCCCTTCAAGCACATCTGTGCGGGTGACTTCATTTTTCAGGCCACTTCCTGGTTGTTACCAAGGTCTTATTCCGCTGCAATTGATTCCTTTATCATCTGACTCGGCAACACTATGAAGTCTCCACAGACCATGAACATACGGCTTTGTCTGAAATTATGGACAAACCTTCAAAATTGATGGTTTATCATCACATTTCCCTATTGGAAAAGGCCGTATCTGGGGCCCATACCCCATCAGACACATTGCGTGCCAGGTGAATAGCGTCTCTGGAGACACCGTAGCTATGATCAAGGACCGATCCGAGGCCAACAGTGGCCATCCATCGGAGCAGAAGGAATGATGACTGGACGCTGAACGAGGATAACAAGTCAATCAGAGTCAATCTGTGATTCTCAGGGCCTAACAAATCGACCACCAAAATGACTGGCACCTGTGGTTCAAAATGCCTAAACGCCACCACTGAATCAGATTCTGGTCATTCTCTTGTGTTTGCCATCCAGTCTTTAGGCCATGACAAGTTCCCCTAGGCGGTTTGTGTCAAAGATTTGGCCAGGAGTTGAAGTTCAAGACCGACCTCACCATCCACATCCGGAAAAGGTGGGGGGTGTACAGCTGGTTGTGACAAGCTCAGGGTGCGTCAACTGAGTTGATTTTCAGGCCACTAATAACCATCATCCATCATCGTAGTCACAACCACAATCACAATCATAATCATCATCACAATAGTAATCATCATCGCAATCGTAGTAATAACACTAGTACTCCTCAGTATCATCATCATCATCATCATCATCATCATCATCATCATCATCATCATCATCATCATCATCATCATCATCATCATCATCATCATCATCATCATCAT
>BGPT01003511.1:6490-19779 GCA_003297045.1 Symbiodinium sp. clade C Y103 | reverse complement strand
ATCATCATCATCATCATCATCATCATCATCATCATCATCATCATCATCATCATCATCATCATCATCATCATCATCATCATCATCATCTTCATCTTCATCATCATCATCATCATCATCATCATCATCATCATCACCATCCTCATCATCCTCATCATCCTCATCATCATCATCATCATCATCATCATCGTTATCATCGTCATCATAATCATCATCATCACCATCATCATCATCATCATCATCATCATCATCGTGATCATCGTCATCATCATCATCATCATCATCATCATCATCCTCATCATCATCCTCATCGTCATCGTCATTATTTTCATCGTCATCCTCGTCCTCCTCCTCCTCCTCCTCATCATCCTCATCGTCATCGTCATCCTCATCCTCATCCTCATCCTCACCATCATCATCCTCCTCATCATCCTCATCCTCATCGTCATCGTCATCCTCATCCTCACCATCATCATTTCATCATCATCATCATCATCATCATCATCATCATCATCATCATCATCATTATCATCGTCAACATCGTGATCATCATCATCATCATCATCATCATCATCATCATCATCATCATCATTGTGATCAACGTGATCATCGTGATCATCGTGATCATCATGATGATCATCATCATCATCATGATCATCGTGATCATCGTGAACATCGTGATCATCATCATCATCATCATCATCATCATCATCATCTTCATCATCATCATCATCATCATCGTGATCATCATCATCAGCATCATCATCACCATTATCGTGATCATCATCATCATCATCATCATCATCGTCATCATCATCATCATCACCATCATCATCATCATCATCATCATCATCATCATCATCATCATCATCATCGTGATCCTCATCATCATCATCATCATCATCATCATCATCGTGATCCTCATCATCCTCATCATCATCATCATCATCATCATCGTGGTCCTCATCATCATCACCATCATCGTGATCATCATCATCCTCATCATCATCATCATGAAAGCCAATCATGATAAAATCATGATGATAAGAGTAATAAGAACACAACAATAATTGCCATTATCACGAGCCCCAAGTCCTTGTGATGCCTCCTCTCGAAAGTCCAGATCTGGGACTTTGGTTCTGGGGGTGGGTCCCGAGCAGCTTCGGCAGGGAAAGAAACTCTTCATAGTAGGCTATGGAGGCTATGGATGAATAGAAACTGTTCATATCATGAATACCATATTGGTTATAAATGCCATCCAATAGATGTAAATTGGCAATAGATACCATTATTAGGGGGATTAATTTCCATGGATCCCAGTGATCTTGATTTTCCATAGCCAAGTAATTATTCCAGTCATCCCTCAAAAACTTGGGCTCATATCCAGAAGCAACCTGTCACCCTTGGCGCAGCCCTTGACAAGATTGACTCAGCATCACTGTTGAGAATGCACTGTATACATCCTTTTATGAATCCATCCACGTATTTGTCCTTCAATCTACATCTATTCATGTCCCTATTTACTTATTCTACCTATTCCACCTATTCTATCCATCCTATCTATCTACCCATCTACCGATGTATCTACCCATTTATCGATCTATCTACTGTATCCATCCATCTATCTATACATACATCTATTATGTGTATGTATTTATATTCCTAAATACCTTTGTTGATCTTCCCAATTGAATGTAAAGTTTAACGGGGGTGGGAATTAATATTCCTAAATACCCTTGTTGATCTTCTTCATTGAATGTAAAGTTTAACGGGGGTGGGAATTTATATTCCTAAATACCCTTGTTGATCTTTCCCAATTGAAGGTAAAATTTAATGGGGGTGGGAATTTATATTCCTAAATACACTTGTTTATTTTCCCAATTGAATGTAAAGTTCAACGGGGGTGGGAATTTATATTCCGAAATACCTTTGTTGATCTTCCCAATTGAATGTAAAGTTTAACGGGGGTGGGAATTAATATTCCTAAATACCCTTGTTGATCTTCTTCATTGAATGTATAGTTGCATCAACATTTGTTTGGGAATGGGAAACCTCTACGCTGCAACGCCTGGGCAANATTGAATGTATAGTTGCATCAACATTTGTTTGGGAATGGGAAACCTCTACGCTGCAACGCCTGGGCAAAGCCCAGGCGTTGCGCGTATATATACATATACACATACATACATGTGTATAGACAAATGGATGTCTACTTGTTCATCCAAGTCCAGTGCCCTTGTTGAACCCCCAGGTGTGGACAGGAGATTCCACCGATGACTCCGCCACCGAAGGCGGTGCCGAATGTGGGGCGAACCGGAGCCCTGCAACGGGGAGACTGGAATCCTGGACCTAGCCACAACGGGGGACTTTTCAGATGTCTCAAATCATTATTATAAGGCATATGTTTAATGTCTATATAGATAATGTATATTATCAAGACATATCCAAAAGTTGCATTGTAATTTTTATGGAAATGACAGATGTATTGCATTCTTTTGGTGGAAAAGAGCAATATCACGCATCTTCTTTGAGCAATGTTTTTTTTGATTCACAAATGCTTAATTTCCCTTGCATGCTAATTCTTCCAGGGAGGCTCCCCAAGTTCTTCGAAGTTCCCTTAGAAATCTCCCCAGAAACCAGAATATTTGCATTCCCTAGCACTGGTGTGCAAGGAACCACTTTAATTGGCAGATATCCTGAAGCATCGCAAACCTGTGGGCCTGCAGAAAAACTTGGGCCCCAAACCCACAAAATCTTGGCAGTTTTTGTGAAAAGCAAAACACCGAAACTGAGAACAGCAATCGTTCCAACTGCTGCTTTATCATCCTCCAATTAGTTCTGGGGCAGCAAGCAATCCCGTGTTTTTCCAGCGATTGTATAGGCACCAGAAGCTGCAAGGTGCGGGACATCTTCCAGAGACGATGGAGTCTGGAGAATGTTTTGACCAACAAAGACGGGTGATTTTCACTGGATTTCAACCACAAAAAATGGTGAGTTTAGGGGATTTGAACCAACAAGTTGAGGGGATTTCAGGGGGTTCAAATTAAGAAAATTCTTGGATTTCAGCGGATTTCGACCAACAACAAAGCAGATATCGTCCAAAGCATGCGGGCTGATCGATAAAAAACGAGCGGCTTTCTGGCCGACTGGCAACCCCATCAATGGCTTAGCTTCTACCTCTGAACAGTTGCCGTTCTAACCTTGGGTTAGGTCCAAAATCGGAGAGGATTTAGGTAACAATGGTGACATTCGCTGTTTTGTAAGCCCTTTGCCAAGTGGAAAGCACATCCAAAATGATGTGGTACAATGTCATATCCCAGTAGCGAACCATTTGATTTGCGGATGGTACAAGACAATCATCCCCCCAAAAATGGGGTACATCAGTGACTATTGTAATTATCCCACAATGATGCATCATGGTCTAATCTCATACCTATCCCATACTTGTCCCATAGTTCTCCCAGAATTTTCCCATGCATATCGCCATTATGATTGGGTTTATCACATTGCAAGGGGAAAGATGCCCTCTAGCCATCAGCTTCGCCGCCAGGGAAACCGCGCGTCCGCGAGTGGTGAACCCGCAGCTGGAGGCAGCATCATTTCATCCATTGGAAACAATGATATTTGATATTTTTAGGGGAACTATAGGAAAGATATGGAAAAAACAATTGTAATGGAGTTGTGATGGTTGATCATTTTGAGGGACCAAGCAATTTTCGATGCAACAATGGGCCACAGATGTGACCGGCACGAGGCCATTCTGTCTGAGATGAATTCCATCAGTGACGAGGCGGGAAAGCCAGACATGGCCAGGGCTGGCGGAATTTTCCGACAGACCCAAGTGTTTCAAATGAAAACTTGGTATATGTACGCTGGATACTATTCTATCAAATCTCATATCCACCCCCATGAACCCCCCATAAAGTAGCCATCAAATGGTCGGTTTTGAACCTCCATTCAGAGTGCGAACCCATATGATGCCGAAAGAACTGCTGGCTTCCAATACACCCCCTGAAACATCACCATTTACTCCAATGAAATAGCGATGAATCTCCACAAGTTCATTGATGGTTCCCCAGGAAAATAGCCACAGAAAATCGCAGAAACAGCCATAAAAATAGCCATGATTCATCCCCATCCAACTCGGCGGCGAACTCCACCAAGGAACTCGCCGGCTTGATCTGTGTGGCCATGGAACGACGACCGTGGCTACTCCCCTCGGTGCGAAGTGTCGCTGTTAAGGGTGGTGGTTTGGAGCAATGAATTTTACTATATGGATATTATATATATATATATTATAATAGGTACTTTTGACCATCAACAAAGGGTTTACCGGGATTTCACATAGTGGGATTTCGAAACCAACCTTATAACCAAAAGGCTGTGGTTGAAAGTGGAGATTTTATCGCAACATGGCCATTTCGGAAGTGACAAATGGGAGACTGATCCCCCTTGGTTCTGTAGCTGCGGGAGTTTCCATTGGTATGTTTGTTTGCCAGAGGGTACTACCAAAAGGTGGAGGGTCAACCAAGAAGAATGGGATGAAACCAAACAATACAAGATTGATCAGCCCCAAAATTTCTTTCCATCAGGTGGTTCCCCAATTGTTTCAACAAACAAGGTCTGGTTCTGTAGGAGTTCAAGTCTGTTTCAACGTTTGGGATCCTCATCGCCGAATTCAGCGCAGGTACTTGGGGGCAACAATGGTGATGCGTCATGAGGGGTGGTCCCTGTGGAGAAAATGGTTGCGGCTGTTGTTCCATTTCTGGGCTGATCCGAAGTCATTTAGGGTACCCCATAAAATCATCCAAGTCACTGCCTATGATCAATGGCAAAAGCAATGGTTTGGGGTAGCCATGTTTTAGGACACCTCCAAATCTGGATCTACAAACTACAAACTCCTTAATATTGGAAAGAGGCAATCCATTGCTGTTTCTGGAACCCAGAATTTTGCAGAGCTGAAAGCTGCTTTGAAGCTTTGAACAGGACTGTTTCAGCCACTCAATTCTGGTCTTCCAGTCTTGCAGTCTTCCCTAGATGAGTGTGGGATGTCAGGGATGTCAGGGTATTCAAGCCGCAATTCTAGGGCATCTGCCAGTGGAACTTTCCGTGCGGATCGTTTGAAAACCCCAGCAACCTTGGCGGATCGTTTTCGGCTCAAGTCTGGTGCAGTGGCTGCTGGTTTCTGCGTGCCTTGCGCAGGAGCTGAAACTGTGTTGCAGGTTGCATTTTTTGTGCACAAACACTTTGGTAATTCATAGTGAGGTAAACCCAAACAAAGACCATCCCCAGTCGAGGTTTGTTACTGGTTTACCACATTGTTCAATTTCTTCTTGGAGCATTTGCAACAATGTAACGTCAGAAAAAGGCTGGTGGAGCATCACCCTCGCAAGAAGCCGACCACCAAAAAGGGCAAGGTCACCTAGTGGCATGTGAGCTAAAATAGCAGGGAAGCCTCTTTGGCAATGTGGGAGACTGCAATTGCTTTGTAGTTATTTGGGATTGAAGACTGATAGACATGCAAATAGGTATGTTGAAAATGGGGTATGCCCCGCAAATGGGGTTTCACCACATTTCAATACGAAAAATGAGGATTTTAACCCATCAAATTTTGGGGTACTATATTTTCAGACAAAGCTTGATTGGATTCTTGTGGGTCTGCACCTCCACCTGATCAAGCAGAATTCCTTGTATCCATGGCTTGCTTTGTGATTTTCTTTGTCAGAACCAATCAAGAAGCATACATCCAAATCACCATCAAGTTGAATGTTTACCTATCATGATTGGCTTTCAATGAGATCATGAAAATTTCTAGATTCTAGATATTTCTATCATAAGATCCTCATATTCCATGGACTTGGCCTTGTTTTAAAAGAAACACCACGTTTTATTCCACCGTTTCTTGGGCTCCGCTGCAGGGCTTCCCCTGGCAGCATGGCGTCTTCGGCGGTGGCAGATAGCTTCACCACCCGCGAAGATGCCAAGAAGCAGAAGGCCCTGCAGGAGGCCGTCGGCTCGTCGAGCCGTGCAGCCGTGCAGCCAGGGAGTTTCCGAAGCATTTTTTGGAGGTCGCACTGATAGCATTTTTTGGTGATTGTTGAACTGCGTTACTAAATTGCTACAGACTTACTAAGTTACTAAATTACAAAAACGTATGAAACTTGCTACCCGGACTTGGTCGCCAAATCCTGGTTTGTTTTTCGTTCATTGCTAGGCGAGAGCTGCGGGCACGGCCGCACCTGAGACAGATGAGTTCACAGGGAAGATGATCAACCCGCACAACCCAGAGTTCATCACAAAGGCGCGCGACGAACAACGGGCGAACAACGGGGTGAATCGAAGGCTTGTATCAATCGAAGGCTTGTATCTTTTGAGGGCTCTGAACAAGTTGGTGTTACTGGAAGATTTGCATTTTTCTTGGGGTCTGAAAGGGTAATAGAAGTTGGAAGAGTTGGATGTGAGAGCTCTTACTTGGGACGAAGAAGATCCTATTTGTGGGGTTAAGCATGTTCTGTCCCTAGCCTAGCACTGGCCACTATTGACGCGAACCCAGTTTGAAAGGAAATAAGACTTTAATATAAAGCTTTGGAGGTTGAAGCAACGCTTGCTGTTTGCCTGGGCAATCCCTGTGCGGGTCAGGTGCATCCAAAGAAGATTGGGTCCAAGTCAGCCCCTTCGACTTGGGTTGATATATCGGGATAACATCTTTTGTCGTAGTTGAAATGAGTTGCCATTCCTGCTTCTTTACCCCCACTGATGAACCTTCAGCAGCAACACTGTTGTTCTGCCGGCAGGCGCCTTGGTATTTGAACCAAGACAAGCCGTCCTTGAAGCATCACCAAGCCTGGAATGCCAAGTCTATGGGCACCAGGGACTGGTACATTCGAGGTACCAAGGGTGATGTGAAGACCAAGTTCATCAAGGGTGCCTGTGAAAATTGCGGTGCCACCACTCACACCAAGAAGGACGGGCCAAAGTCTGTTGTGGTTGGGTGGACGTATTGTTGTGATGGACTTGCTGAATTTGTGATTATGTCAAGTGATGGACGTATCTCCATTTTTCTGCGTGTTGTCAAGTGATATGCCAAATTTTCAAGAGTAAACATGCAATTTTGCCCATCCTCAACTTGGGTGGGGTGTTTTAGTCGTCATTTTCAGTAATAAACCATCCAGTTTTTGACTATACAGACTATACAGTATACAGATCAATTTTCAGCGGCAGTCTCTCCGATTTCACGATATAGTAACCCCCATCTGAGCGGCTGCAAGTCCCGGCACTTGCTTCGCTGGAGGACTGTGTGGAGCGCCCGAGAGCCATCACAGCCAAGCAGAATGGGAAGAATCTCATGCCAGACGAGTACATCATGGAGCGCGATTTTCTCGCTCGATTGAGCGGCGTTTTTTTTCTTGCTGCCGGAACGCCTCAGTGGGTATCTTGTAGTGTCAAGCCAGGATTCACAAAAACAAGAAGTTTACAAATACGTGGGGTCCCATTCTGATAGGATATTATCACCTGTTTGGGGGGTAAGGCCCCTAGTTATATAATCGGCTGAGTTTATTGATCAAAGATTTTGGGTTGGTTTACGAGATCACCCGATTTGGCCAATGTGTTGATGTATTTCGGCGAACACAAAAAAAATGGACATGAAAGCCAAGTTTTTTCATGTCCTACAACTCATTTCTCTGCAAGTCCACATCGAACCCTTAGATCAACGAACTGGATATACAATTTTCTCCAGGACTCTGTAGATTTTGAAAATGACAAAGAATCCTCCACTGAAATCCCTGAAGCAAAGCGAAGTTAAAGTCGTAACCCCTCACGAATTGATCCCTTGCGAAATTTGGGATCCTGGAACCAGTTGAAGCGACAACTTGGAGGAGTTGAATCTGGACTACGACGGCAAAAGGGATCGCTGGAACGGTTTTCAACCTGATGACTACAAGCAGATCATCGAGGCAACAGTGAGGGCGGCGGGTCGAGAATTTCTGTGGCCATTTTCTGGGTCCATTTTCAGAAAAAGAACTTGACTTCTCCGGCAAGAAGCGTTCCTCAATTTTTGGCCACCATTTTTTGCCTGAATACATGGGATTTCACCGAAGATTTCCAGAGATTTCGATGAGTTTTCGATGGTTTCCTCTGAACTTCCGTAGATTTCCCCACTTTTTCCACGCCCTTTGGATGGCCATGGCACCCTTTCTCCGTCGCCGCCAGGACTGGGAACGGGTGGAGGCGGAGCGGCGCCGAGTGAAGGCCGCGGAGATGGAGGAGCGCGCCAAGCTGAAAGAGTGGGAGCACCCAGACGTTTGGGAGATGTGGCTGGGAAAACCAAACTGGTTATTTAATGGTTATATTCATATATAAAATTATGGATGGTTTATGCTAAGTATATGGGGGTTTCCTAAAATGGGGGGTACCCAAAAATGGATGGTTTACAATGGAAAATCCTATTCGAATGGATGATTTGGGGGTAGCCCTATTTTAGGAAACCTCCAGATGTGGCTGGGAAAACCCAAATGGTGATTTGATGCTTATTTATGATATATAAAACATGATGACACCATATGACTGGTGATGTCTAATATCTAAACTCAAATCCACATATCATATATTACATCTAATATACCAATCCATATACAATATAATGAAATAATCCATGATTTTTGATGTGGGGATGGGTCATGTTGAAGAGACGGGATTCTTTAGATGGGGATATATGGGTGAATTTTTGCGCGGTGTTACTTTCAGATGAAAGAAATCGGGTACAGTATTTGTCAGCAACAAACATGGGAGATTTGATATGATTTAACCATAATGGTGATATAATGGGGATAAAATGGAACAATCAATGGGATAATATGCGATATGATTAACAATCAGACATGACTGGCAAATTGCCTAACTAGCCATGGAGCTTGGTGGTAAAATCATCGATAGATTTGATTTTTCGATGGTTTACCAGAGGGTCGTGGGTTTCACAGGTGAAACCCTCCAACTATGTATTTTTCCCGAAACACACTGGTCGAGTGGGGTGGGTTTCGTGTATTGTAAAACATGACATAGATTACATGAGACACCTTGTATGTGAAAATGTGATTTGCAGGACAGGACATGGGATAGACTACATGAGAGAATTGCACGACATGACTTGTTCATGAATTCTGATAGGTGATTTTGGATGTGCAATGAATGTTGGAAGAGCTGCTAGGTTGTTTGAGGCAAGTTGCATGGAATTTCTTGCCTCACCCAGGGTTTTGCTTGAATCTTCCACCAAGTAACAGATGGGTATGGACCAATGCCGGGATAAACAAGGTAAACAACTAAGCTTGAATTCTTCACATTCCCGAAGACATTTCTGTGTTTGGCATGTGAATGTGGTCTGCTAGAGTCAACCCCAAGAAGCTCTTAAAGTAAATCTACCACGATTTTATTGGGATTTTGCAAAAGTCTATCTTTTTTGGAGATTGCTGTACTATAGACTCCCCCAACAAGATAGACAAGCAAAATTCCGTGAAAAAGCAGTCGCCATGCTGCGCTTTTGAAGGCGTCTGAAGGCACAGAAACGGCTGCTGAAGAAGAAACGCAAGCAGCGCAGACGTCAGCTTCGGCGGCAGGTCGCCCTTTAGCCGGGCTGTCTGGATTGTTGGGAAATTGGAAGTGGGTAAGAACCCACAGATATTTGGGATTCACTCCATGTATAGATGAGTTGTAAGCACATTTCTGGATGCCATAAGTGGCCATAGGTACACAAGTTTGTGAAAATTGCAGTTGCGGGATATAAACCTAGGGTTCTGAAGCAGTTCCTGATTGGCGAAATAAGACACCCTCTGGCGCCGACGTGCGACGGAGAGTCATCATGTTCAACGGTAAAACATCGATGAATGAGTATGCATAGGGGATACCAATTGCCACGTCGAATCACCACAAGGTATCTCTTGGAATCCGCAAGGTTTGACTTCAGCAAGAGTCCAGAAATGTATCAACCCCGAATTTATAGATCTTCAGTTCAATATTGGGATGGATCCTCAACATCTGGAATGTTCCAATCATAAAACCTACCCTGCATGTTGGCCAAGTCTAACAGATTCATGAGTTCGCGTTGACACTATAGGGGGAACTGGTAACTATCTATAGGATTGCTGGACATATGGCAGCAAAGCTGGAGCCACCCTCTGTGGAGTGGTGCAAATTCGTCATCTGGATGATCCAGAGCGATCTGCTGTACGATTCGCGAATGGGCAATGTGGCAAACTGCAAACTATATATATATATATACACATAAATCACAGCCAATTTTACTTTTTGGAAATCTTTTTTCAACCATACCTCGGGCTTAGGATTGGATTCACCATGTTTGCCCAGATATACAGGGGCTCTTCATGAATTCTGCAGGCTGAAGGAAAGGAAGATGACACAGACACTGGCGATTCGGCATCTTGGCTTGTCAACTCCCATGGAAAAAGAGACACCCTTCATTCTCCACCAGATAAAAACAGCCCGAGTTCAAACAGCCGTACACTATGGGAAATATGGGAAATTCATTGTTGATTGACCATCTTGGACGTTGGAAAATGGGGATCACTATCATAGTTTCTTGGGGTTATATATATATATATATATACAATAGATACTATAGTTCTATTGTCATTTTTACTACCAAGTATCGATTTCAGGCCCAGGGAATCCAGGGAACTACAGTTAAATGGGATGAAATGGGTCATGACTACCCCAATGACTTAAGCCATACCCATTTGTTGACACAACCAGAACTTGCTTTCCCAGAAATGCTAAAAAAAAGGGGCGAATCTCTGAATGTTTTGATGGCGAATCTCTGAATGTTTTGTGGTCAAATAAGTTGCTTGAACAGCACCACAGAAATGAGTTTATCTCAAAAGGTGGTATGACATCAAACGTTGAGAATAATCCTACAGACGAGCATTATCAGTGGACAACACCCAAAACGAGTCTTCCCCATACCGCAATATGGTCCATTTCCTAAAGTTTCATTGAGACATGATACGGGGATAAGAACGATCCCACAATCTCATCGCAATCTCATCATCCTCATGATATACTGACATATAATCCATTAAATTTCATCGAGACTAATATGGGATGACAATAATCCAAGAATAATCCAAGAATAATCCAAGAATAATCCAAGAATAATCCAAGAATAATCCAAGAATAATCCAAGAATAATCCATACAGAATGATTTTCCATAATCCCCCCATCAGAATCCCCCGTTCCCTACCACCACCACGACGGCTGCGCGCTGTCAGGACACGGGCGACTCGGACACCGACACGGACACCGACAGCGATAGCGAGGCTTCGGACGACGAGGACAGCGGGCGTGGCGTTGCATGGAGAGCTGGGATGCTGCACCCATCACTGGGCCCATCCCTCCAAGAAAACCAATAGTGATTTATAGTGATTTACAGCGATTTATAGTGATGACTCTTATCTGAAACACCAAAGTTGGGCACCGTTTTCCCAAAAAAAAAATCCCCTATGTCTTTAAATCACAACTTCACATTGAAACCCGTCAGGACCTGGGTGAGAAGCTGAAGGACTTTGACAAGTCCACCTCGACGGTGGCTGCGAAGGATGACAAGCTCCGCACCACCACCAGGTCACCCGGATGGCGGCGCAAGCGCAACGAAGGGGTCACAACGGGGTCACCGGGAGCTGTGAAACATGCTGGCGAATCAGCATGAAATGCAGGGGTTCAAGGGTTTGAATCAGCATGACATGACCATTTTTGTTGGTTTCAACTTGGTTTTAACTGAGTTTTTAATGCTATTTTGCGGCACAACGCATGGTTTAAGGAGCGAACTTGGGGGTTTATTCAAGCAGGAACTGGGTGAAAGAGAGCAACACTTGGGGTCAAGACCCTTCCATGACGAGAAGAAGTGACTGTTGGCCAAGCCGAAATCCGCCCGAAGTGGAAAAACAATCATTGCAATCTCAAAAACATGTCTGTTCTTGCAAGATGTTTGGGATGCTCACTAGGGACTCATTGTCATCTACCCCAAACCCTAAAATTTACAATGTGCAGATTTTACATACCACTTGACACCTTGGGCCTTGGGGTTGATTTGCTTTGTGAATTATACAGTATACACCATCATTTGTTTTCAAGACGCCCAGATTCAGCTGACCGCAGTTTTTCAGCACTTTTTCAGTTCATTCAGTGGCCAGGAACCTCCGGATACGAGAAGACACAGCCAAGTACTTGTTGAACTTGGACGTGAACTCTGCCTACTACGATCCCAAATCCAGGCCTCTGGGGATGTGTCTTCAATCCTGCCTCTGCATGTTGGCTCAAATTGTACCGAGTTGGCTTGCCAGCCTCAACTGAACAACTCTTTGTACTGTGGAATTCGCAATGGGGGATGGCAATTCCACCAACATGATGTACTTTTTCTACATGCATTTTATCTTTCCCAACCCATGTCTGGAATAAGTCCTTGGGGGATGGCCTATGGGCTTTTGGGCCTACCGCTGTCAGGTCTATGCGTCAAGATCCCCTGGCACACCTGAAGGACGACCAGTGGTGCGATCCAAATCGACCAAGATCAGAAGGAAATTCCTATCTTTGGCTGTGTCAATCTTGATGTGAATGGGAAGGTTGCGAGGTGATTATTTATTTATTAATTATTTGTTTTATTTATCGATTTTTTTTGATGGGGAATCTTTATGAATCATTCATTGCCAGGATGAGGAGAAAGGCACCACCTTCCGGGGCGACAACTTCTTGAGGCGGGATTTGTTGGTTTCCTGTGGTCGATTTCTTGGGGCGGCGGGATCCCTGGTTGTGTGGTGCTCAACCTCTGTTCACTTCTGAAAGTGTTCACTTGGGGTATCCGTATTATGAAGATGCAGTCGTGATGAAACTCGACCCAACTGCAACTGCTGATCTCATCACAGCCATTTGCCTTTCCCAGGCATTCGGGGGATTCGAAATCCTTGACCGAGTTGATGTGCTTTGCCTGGGACTCGTACAAACATGGCTGGAAAGCCCAGGAAAGTTGGGCAGATGGAGAGATGCGCGGAGTGGGCTTTTTTGTCAGAAATCTGGCTTTGGGATGGTGAAACCATCAAAGTACATGCATCACAGTACATATGTAACTATATATATAGATATCATATTTATCTTTATATATAAATATACACATATCTATCTTATTTATTTATCAAAGGAAGTTGGGAAGCAATCTTCCGAGTTACGAATGACTTTTACTTGGTGACTTAGAGTAGTGACCTAGAGTAGTGGTGAGCTAGAGTAGTGG
>BGPT01003510.1:5831-29364 GCA_003297045.1 Symbiodinium sp. clade C Y103 | reverse complement strand
CGGATCTGCAGGGATTCCTAGCTCAAGGTGCGAGCGGAAAAGGTAGGGAGCCCATGTTTGCAGCCCCTGGTGGGGCGCTTGCGCTACGACATATGTATATGGTCACTTCACATTTTGGTCCTCACATTTCAGGATTTTGGACAGTCGCCTTCTTTCTGGCGGCCTTCTTGACTTTGGATATGCCTTGACTCAACAAAAAATCACCATCCGAAGGCATTTGAGCCCAAAGAAAGTTGCGCTTCGGGCCCAACCTCGCCGCCACATCATGGGAAGCGGAGCCTCCAGCAACGTGGCCACGGTGAGGCCGGGGACAGCGTCAGAGCGTTCTCAGCACCAGCTGGTTGGAGATTCCCCAGCAATATCAATACATGGCTATGGCTTAAAATTGTGGTACCAAAAATTGTTATTTTTAATGTAGATTAACATAAACCAACCAATTATAGGGTTAATAATTTTGAGCCATACCCATATGGGGGATCTCCAAGTCACCATGGGTTAAAGCTATACCAGTCGTTTTGGTCACCTCTGTGGGTTGGCTGAATAGCCACGATGTTTTCCAGTAGATGATTCCTCTGGCAATTCAACGATGTTCCGTTGCCCTTTTTTTTCGCCAGTTTCGGAACTCCTCAACTATGATGGGCCAACATATAAGACCTTGAGGCCAACAGTTTTGGAAACATCTAGAGTCAATACTAAAGCTGTTCTATCGATGACTGAAATAGTTGTCCTGAAATAAATGGGGTTGTCCAGTTGTATTCCTAAGTCATCCAAAGACTCAATCAATCTGTTGAGTTCTCATTTCTCTTCTTTAGACATCGTAAGTCTTTGTGCAAGTATTTTCTTGATGAAACCGTTCAATTCTTGGAGTATTCTGGGGAACTGATAGCAACCCCCGACATTTCTGGGATAAGATGAAAACATGGAGATACCACTAATAGATATGTCTGAAGATTTAAGGGAGCACCCCTCAAAACCACTTCTTCATCAGCATTTGATTGTCCCGATTATGTATATACAATCATAACTGGTGATATATTCCCAGAATTCAGGCTATTCACGTCATTTAACTCCATTGAACTCCATTTATATAACTCCATTTAACTCCATCTAACTCCATTTAACTCCTTTTAACTCCATTTAACTCCATTTAGACCCTGACATGGCCAGACAAAAACTTCCAGGTGCCAAAAGAAGATCTCTCTCAAGCCTTTGGGCGCGAGCAAACGTGGCTTGGATCGAACCTGGATGCTGGGGTATTCAACAACAACTGAGCCATTAGGGATGTATATACCCATTATGTTTGGATTCCCATTTATCTTCTTATAGTTTTTTGGGAGGGATCATTTTGCAGGAGTTTTGGGCCAAGAATGATTTATTGGGCTTTTAATCTGCCATATAATCATTTTTCCACTAACATAGCCATATATATATATATAATATATATAATTATGGGTACAGTGGTGGGATAATAGTGGGATAATGCTTAAAATTACCCCTGTTGATTGATCATTACCGGAGGTTATACTACCTGGGTTCTTGGGGATTGTCACCCACTATTTGGTGGGATACCCAAAAACCAACCAGTATGGGATAGGATAGGGGTATTTTTCATAGCTCAACTGTTCAACCACACCGAACATGAGTATGGTCATTCTTGGGTAAAGCATCAATTCGGTGTTTTAAGTTTTATTTTTCTCACAAGCTTTGTGACCGAAGCCTGGAATGATTGTTCAAACTTCTAGTTGGGGTATCCCAACATAGGCCAACATCTCAGGGAAGTACATGATTTTGATTTGTTCAGATCAATTTCATTCAATCTCCATATGCTTTGGATCACCCTCAAGGTTGTGGATGTATTGAAAAATGGTTGGTGGTTCCTATTGGGATGTAGCCAACGATGGGATACTGCTGCGTAGTACTTGGTCAAATGAAGATGAGTCAAAACTTGGACCATATCTAGGAGGATGAACATCCATGAATAGCAGCTATTTTTGATGTTCACCAGGATAGTTATTTATTGGGTTTACACCCAAATCATGCCAAATCTTGTCAATGGCAACAAATTTACTTGGCAATGCAGTTTCATGTATTCTCATGATCATTGGTTGGAAGACCTAAGCGTAGCCATGTCTGCTCTCTCATGACCCAGTCATATATTCATCAATCTGTTGCAGCCCTTCATGCAAATCAAACCTGCAAGGATTTATCCGCGAGTGGCTCTTCCAAAGATGCGGCAAAACGCGGGGTTCATGTATTCAAATTTGCAGATCTTTCCATAGTTACTATGGGCTTCGCAGCAGGTGATGTTTGATAGGTCCAATCTTCATCGTAGCGATGGGAAAATATTGCGATGATGGAATAGGCTGTTCTTTATGGCGCAGTTTTCCCATTCACATCATTTCATCACTGGCCAACTGGCCTTCAACTTGTGGAAAAAAAACAAATGCAGATCATATTTTGCTCCTTCTTTTTCTCAATTCTTTTGCCGTTTTTCATAATTTTTGGTAACAACCATATCATAATCCAGTTGGATTAATGGGATCTACTCCAGTGATTCATATGGATTATTGCTAACTTACGATTCCTCAGGCCCGCACACACACACACAAGTGCTGGCTTTCCATCAGCTGCTAATTGATCATTATTCATCAACACCCAGTAACCATGAAACTGCCTCGGTTTTTGAGCCGATTCTACAGTTTAATGGTTATATACTCTTGGTCGAACAATCTAATGGTGACCAGAAATATTGATTACTAGATCTAATGGTGTGACAATGAAGAATATCTGGTAGAAAAGATGTTCTTTAAGTATCTAACCACTAGACTGTCAAAGATGTTCCTCCAATGGTTTGCTAATTTAATAGTTAGATACCGTTTTACATCGTTTAATCCTCAGAACATCTTTAACATTTGCTAATCAATTTCCCAAGCACTTTTTTCTGGTGGGGAAATTCACACGACATTTATCAATGGTCAGATTATCGGATTATCGTTTGCTATACATTTCCCCAGCAACGTTGGGTCTTCCGCAAGCAGCTGAGCTCGCTGAGGGAAGGCAGCTGTGAGCTACACTGCCGTGGTGCCTTTCGAAGATGTCAAGGCGACATTGGAGGCGGCGAAACATAGCGGGGGCCGTCTTGATAGGGATCTATTGGATCAAAGCAAAATATAGGAGATCTGTTGGATTCTTTTGGCAGTTTTAACGATTATTGTTTTGAACTTGGACGTTGAACTGAGTTGGATGGTGATACGAACTGCGACAAAAAAACGGCCAAAATGCTGATTGAACCACCAAACAAAGGGACATCACCCAATGCCAACCCAAGATGCATGTTGACCCGGCCGTGAATACTTGGGGTAGTGCCATTTTAGCAGCAACTGATATCACTTCTTGGGGCTGAGGCTATCCGGGGTTGACAGCATAGGTCAAGTCACCTGGGCATCAGTTTCACTTTTAGTTCATCCGTTTTCACCAGTTTTTCACCAGTCTCAAAACAATAACATGGATCCTGATTATCATTTGGTAAGGAATCAACCTTCACTTCAGTTTGATGAGTTATGATCCTCCGGCTTGGTGGGATCAATCTGACTTCAAAGTATTCTTACCTCGAAAAGATGCACAATGGGGACTTGAACGCCAGACATATTTCCGACAGCTATTTATATCAACCAAGATTTAGAGGCTCTACAAGCTTTTCCATATGAATGCCATAATTGGTAATTTTACCAACATTGTTGTTGCTTGTACTGTATATCAGTATATCATATATCTATGTGTATACACAGAAACTGGAATAGCTTAAGCAGCAAATAGTTCAGCGTCCTTGTCAAGGCTGAACCGAAACTGGTGCTTTGTCTCTTGAGGAAAGTTGGTTGTCTCTGAAACTTTTTTTTGTCACGCACGGTTGGCAAACGCATCCTGAAAATTGAGCACCCCAAAATCCAATGTGTGATCGCATTTCATCATACCTCCACATCTCCCAGGCGGAGGAGATTCTGGAGACTTATCACTCTTTCGAAGACATCTGGCTGCATGTTTGCCCCAACAGTTGGGGGGATGACTATTTGGGAGGTGCCCGGCCCTATCCATGTGAACATGCTGATTGTGCCAACATCATTTGCGTTTTAGATAGTGCCATTCAAAGCCTTGTCACCCAAAGACATGGTTTGTAAGAACTTGCCAAATATGAAGGATCACAGATACACACATGTCATAAAGTCAACAGATACCAGTAGTACCGCACCAGGCGGAACCCACTGATGGACCGACAAGTGGCTGGAGGCAGGGCAGTGTAGTTGTAATGTAGTGTAGTTGTAGTTGTGGTTGTAGTTGTAGATGTAGTTGTGGTTGTAGGTGTAGTTGTAGCTGTAATGTAGTTGTAGTTGTAGTTGCAGTTGTAGTTGCAGTTGTAGTTGTAGTTGTAGCTGTAGCGCAGAGCAGTGTAGTGTAGTTGTAGTGGTTATTGTGGTTGCACTTGTAGCTTTTGTAGTTGTGGCTGTAGTTGTTGTAGTTGTAGTTGTAGTTGTAGTTGTTGTAGTTGTAGCTGTAGTTGTAGTTGTAGTTGTAGTTGTAGTTGTAGTGATTGTAGTTATAGTTGTAGGTGTAGTGGTAGTTGTAGTTGTAGTTGTAGCCGTAGTGCAGTGTAATGTAGTTGTAGTGGTTATTGTGGTGGTAGTTGTAGTTGTTGTAGGTGTTGTAGATGTACTTCGTGGTAGGTTGTAGTTGTCATGTAGTTGAAGTTGTAGTTGTAGCTTTTGTAATTGTAGCTGTTTTGATGCGCAACGTGTCACAGGCGCTCTCTGCTTCCCCAAGACAATGGATTTGATGCGGTGAGGCCCAATTTATTGGAACGAATTGACACGGGTTAGTTTGCGCAGGCAGAGCACTGCTTCAGCCAACTCCGGTCAAGTCAGAAATGAATTTGTGACAGACTGTGTGTGGCAGGGGACCTATGCCCAACAACAGCATGGGCGATCTGTGAAGCCAAATCGGCCACCACACACCACGGCCTGTGAAGAGCAAATTGTGTTTTGAACTGGTCTTCAGCTTCCAGGTGATGCACGCAACAGCAAATGGCTAACCAGCCCCAGACCAAGCTGTCCAAGATGCGCAAATGATGTCCTACTTGAAACTTGGAACATCACCAGTTACAGATGCTTGCATCCTTCAGTATCAAGGTTTGAGTCCGTTTTTGTACAAGTACAGTACATAGTTACTTTTGTTCTGTTGCTCTTTTTTAGTCCGTTTGATTTCGCGATTTCCGTTCTCCGAAATGAAAGGATTTCCGGGAATCGTTCCCGAAGGTTGGCGCTTTGTCTCCCAATGCCGCATGAAATGTCTTGATATGTCTTAGAGGATTGGATGCCACATGCAGCATTTCATACATCTTTTTATCATTGAGTGCCAAAACAAGATGCGCTGCAGTGAGTGAATCTCTGAGCATCTTCACTCTTCTTGGTTGCCTGCTTTGAAGAGTCTGGCTGGGTTGGGAGGCGTTTGCTGGTCTGGCATCTCCAAGTATTGTATTGGCTACACAGGCCACACAATGAAGTCTTCAGAGGCAAACTAAGCAAACCTCGTTTTCAGGCATTCTAGTGCATTCTACATTCGTGGCACCTTTGTTCTTTGATTTCAAGCCCTTCAGGCAACCGGCGAACATATTTCTCCCGGCAATGAGGACTGACTGACGGGAATGTATTGAAAAATAGGAGGCACGCAATGTCTTGTACTGTGCAACACGGTGAACTGGTGCTTGTGGATGTTTGGATCGGGGGGATGCAGGAACTGATACGACACTACGGCATTGCTTCGGTTGTTTGGCCATTGCTTTGAAAAAGCAGCGGCATTGTCCCCAGGCCAGGCCTATTTACGCTTTTCTGGCCCATTCTGACCCCTTTCATTTGTATTTCAAAATGAATTCAGAGGGCTGGGAGCAGTACAAATGAAGTCTGTTCTGCTCGTTATATTTTATTGCCTTTTTTGCGTGCACAAGCATGGGCCAAGAGAAATTAACGTTGAAAGGATTCGACATTTTTTTGGGCCTGTGCAAAATATTCATGTTTGGCGGGCTGCTGCTCAACAAATCGACCATCCACCAATAAGGGTTGGATCCCATCATTTTTGGTGATTTCTATCGTCCGGCCCATGTTTTAGTGAAAGTCGCTCTAGGTCACTCCCATTTTAGTGCTCAAATGTCATGTTCAGCTTACCCCTGTCTTTGGTTTTCAATTCACGTAGATCGGTTTCAGAATCATCGGGGGTGCTCTAACGATGCAGACACGGCTCCAATATTTGGCCATCTTCTTTCAGTCGGTTCAGAAGGTCGTATTCATAGAGGCCAGATGACATTTCTCGGTGACTGATGATTATGCGTTGCAACGGCCAATTCAAATCCGTTGGACAGACGCAACGCCTTTCCTGCACATCCCACATCGATTTGGGTTCAAATGGATGTCAGTGATTTCGAATGTTGAGAGGTAGTAGTTTTGGGAGGTTTTTAGAACCCGACATTTGTTTTGGATACCAACGTATCCATAAGCATGCAACGAGGTGAAGTTCAGCGTGTGAGCAGTTCACGCTGCCATCGCGCAAAAGAATTATTTCGATGCGATCAAAGCCGCAACGCAGACCTCATGCCGACCCCCTGTTTTAAGACCTTCGGTCTCGTGCTGATGCCTTTTCCGCCGCATGTTTGCTGTAGATCTTGGTATGGTTTTTGTGGCCGCATTTCAGGTATCAGGTACATATGTTGGAGATGGAGCGGGAGCTCATCACCATCTCCATCCGCATAGCAAGTTCTGGCTGCTTCACAAAATCCGCATTTGGTTTCCTTGTAGATTCTGAAATGGTAGCCTTGCAAGTTGACAGAGGTGTTGGATTTTCTTGTCTAAGATGGCATCTTGAGTGTCTGTGCAATTGAAAATTCAACATCTCGTCATGCTCGTCAGAAGGCGTTCTCATCATTGTCGCCGCCGTCCGCATTGCGAATTTTGGTTGTGTTTAGATTGTGCGCAGAATGGTGATGCATTTACAAGTTGAGAAACCGCGAAACCATTATACACCATTTTTGCCATTGTGTTGGTGGAAACTGTAAGAGCGATAAAAAGCTGGTCAAGATACGTCAAGATTGGCGTTCTCCAAGTAAAGTATACACTCAATTACAATCTATTTCCTTCGACGTTTGGAAGTGGTGGATTTTCTTGTCTAAGATGGCATCTTGAGTGTCTGTGCAATTGAAAATTCAACATCTCGTCATGCTCGTCAGAATGCGTTCTCATCATTGTCGCCGCCGTCCGCATTGCGAATTTTGGTTGTGTTTAGATTGTGCGCAGAATGGTGATGCATTTACAAGTTGAGAAATCGCGAAACCATTATACACCATTTTGCCATTGTGTTGGTGGAAACTGTAAGAGCGATAAAAAGCTGGTCAAGATACGTCAAGATTGGCGGTCTCCAAGTAAAGTATACATTCAATTACAATCTATTTCCTTCGGCGTTTGGAAGTGGTGGATTTTCTTGTCTAAGATGGCATCTTGTGAGTGTCTGTGCAATTGAATATTCAACGTTTCGTCCTGCTCGTCAGAAGGGATTCTCATCATTGTCTACATCCAGAAAATTTACTGTTTCGCGTGGGGATCTTTGTCGAGACGTTCAGGTGAACAGGTATTTTTTCTGCATCTTGCCTGAATTTCAGCGATTGCTGCATCGTATGCTGGTCGAATTGCTCTGCTGTTTCCGCGTGTTTGGCCTGCCGTGTGTTCAAACTTCTGGTCACGACAACCTCAGACTTGTGAACCGATTTCAGACCCCCAAAAATACCAACATGTCGTCCAAAACCTGTAAAAAAATGACATCTTTTGACAGCAGAAAGATGCTGAACAAACAGCAAGCAAACACCCTTTTTTCACGTCAAGCCGCAACAGGCGACATTGCAGCATGTTTTGCAAGAAAGTGGTCAGTTTTGCGATGGGTCCCACCCAGGCAGCTTTAAAAGGAATCGAAAGTGGTGCTGATTGCAGATCCAAACAGTACCAAAACGTGACTGTGGTTGTTGTGGTTGGTTTTGGTTGTTTGTTGTTGTTTTTGCTGCTTGATTTTTTTCTCCTTCTTCCTTCTTCTTCTTCTTCTTCTTCTTCGTCTTCTTCTTCTTCTCGTTCTTGTTCTTGCTGCTGCTGTAAATGACACAGAACACGCCTGTAACCAGAAATCCCTGATGCGCTCCCCCTTGCTGCCAGCCTTTGCTGGCCAGCGGGTTTGGAACAACTCACCCTCAGGGTCAGGACTGTCATTGTCTCCAGTCTCCAACCTCTGGATTTTGTGTTTCTGTTTGACTTTGGAATGGAATGGCAGGCAGACAAACAAACAACATTTGTTTGGCCTTTGACTGCAAACTCAGAAGACAAGGAACTCTTAGCTTTCCGCTCAAAATACCAACTCCAAATTCCTGCTTTTTTTTTCGCGTTTCTCTCCTGTGAACCCCTCAAGGGCCAATGCGCAACCAACTCATGGGTTGGATTAAAAACCGTTTTGCCAAAAGAAGGGCCACATGGAAAATTGGCCAAAAAACTTGTGCTTCCCAAAGGCTCCCCCGAAGTGTCCTTGATGAAATGAATGGCCAGGTAAAACCATCACTTTGGGAAATTTTCTTTCAGTATTCGTTATACCGTACCTTCCGGTGGCGAGGGATAGTGAATATCAACGAATCACGAAGTAGATTTCCCGCCGCGCTTTCCCATGGTGGGGTCGGTGGATTGTGAAAGCGGTTCTTTCAATGTAGTTTCATTGTACTCGTGTGCTGGCTTGAGACTTGCAGGCAGCTGATAGGATGCGCTGCATGGAAATTCTTTTGTTTCTGCTGGTGGGGTTCAAGTATGAGATGTCAGATATGATACAAAGTCTTTTGTCAGCGCACCCTGTCTGTCATAAGGAACGCCAGAATCATCCGATTGCGCAGCGTGTGCTAGCTTTGGTCACTGATGCCGAATCAAATGACGAAGTTTCTTTTTTCTGCCTTCAGGTTTAGTTTGAGCGGGCAGTGAAGGATGCAAATGCTGTATCTTGGTAGGTTTTTGAACCATTGAAGACGATTGCAAGGAAACANATTGCAAGGAAACAAATGGCTTGATCATTTGAAAAATTTGATCATTTGCTTGTACATTGGGGTTCAAGTATGAGATGTCAGATATGATACAAAGTCTTTTGTCAGCGCACCCTGTCTGTCAGGAAGAACGCCGGAATCATCCGATTGCGCAGCGTGTGCTAGCTTTGGTCACTGATGCCGAATCAAATGACGAAGTTTCTTTTTTTCTGCCTTCAGGTTTAGTTTGAGCGGGCAGTGAAGGATGCAAATGCTGTATCTTGGTAGGTTTTTGAACCATTGAAGACGATTGCAAGGAAACANTTTTTTCTGCCTTCAGGTTTAGTTTGAGCGGGCAGTGAAGGATGCAAATGCTGTATCTTGGTAGGTTTTTGAACCATTGAAGACGATTGCAAGGAAACAAATGGCTTGATCATTTGAAAAATTTGATCATTTGCTTGTACATTGGGGTTCAAGTATGAGATGTCAGATATGATACAAAGTCTTTNATTGCAAGGAAACAAATGGCTTGATCATTTGAAAAATTTGATCATTTGCTTGTACATTGGGGTTCAAGTATGAGATGTCAGATATGATACAAAGTCTTTGGTCAGCGCACCCTGTCTGATTGCGCAGCGCGTGCTAGCTGCTTTGGTCAATGATGCCCCACTCTGGGCGCTCTGGGCCACATGATTTTACACTTGTCTCCCACTTGTCTCTTATCTCTCACTCTGGATGCTCTAGACCGCATGATTTCACAATTGTCTCCCACGTGCCTCCCACTCGTCTCCCACTCGTCTCCCACTTGTCTCCCGCTCTCGACTTCCACTCTTGTCTCCCACTCTGGGTGCTCTGGGCCGCATGATTCTACACTTGTCTGGGTTGTTTGGGCGGCATGATTTTACACTCACTTGCCTTTCACTTGTCTCCCACTCTTGTCTTCCACTCTGCGTGCTCTGAGCCGCATGATTTTACACTTGTCTCCCACTTGTCCACTTGTCTTCCAGTCTTGATTCCCACTCTTGTCTTCCACTCTTGGTGCTCTGTGCCGCATCATTTTACACTTGTCTCCCACTTGTCTCCCGCTCGTGTCTTCCACTCTGGGTGCTCTGCGCCGTATGATTTTACACTTGTCTCCCAATTGTCTTCCAGTCTTGATTCCCACTCACCTGTCTCCGGCTCTTGTCTCCCTCACTTGTCTGCCACTCGTGTCTCCCACACTTGTCTCCCACTCTGGGTGCTCTGGGCGGCATGATTTTACACTTGTCTCCCACTTGTCTCCAACTCGTGTCTTCCACTCTGGGTGCCCTGCGCCGCATGATTTTACCCTTGTCTCCCGCTTGTCTTCCATTCTTGTCTCCCACTTGTCTACCACACTTGTCTCCCACTCTGGGTTGTCTGGGCCGCATGAGTTTACACTTGTGTCCCACATTTGTCTCCCACTCTTGTCTCCCACTCTAGGTGCTCTGGGTCGCATCATTTTACATTCGTGTCCCAGTTGTATGCCACTCTTGTGTCCCACTCTGGGTGCTCTGGGCCGCATGATTTTACACTTGTCTCCCACCGCACTTGTCTCCCACACTTGTCTCCCACTCTGAGCGCTCTGAGCCGCATGATTTTACACTTGTCTCCCACACTTGTCTCGCACGGGTGCACTGGGCCGCATAATTTTACACTTGTCTCCCTCCCTGGTCTCCCACTCTTGTCTCCCACTCTGGGAGTTCTGGGCCGCATGATTGTACATTTTGTTGTCTCCCACACTTGTCTCTCGCACTTGTCTCCCACACTTGTCTCCACTCTAGGTGCTCTGGGCCGCATGATCTTACCCTAATCTCCCACTCTTGTCTCCCACTCTGGGTGCCCGGGGCCGCATGATGTTACACTTGTCTCCCACTTGTCTCCCACTCACCTGTCTCCGGCTCTTGTCTCCCACACTTGTCTCCCACATTTGTCTCCCACACTTACCTCCCACTCTGGGTTGTCTGGGCCGCATGATTTTACACTTGTCTCCCACTTGTGTCTCACACTTGTGTCTCCCACTCTTGTCTCCCACTCTAGGTGCTCGGGCCGCATCATTTTACATTCGTGTCCCAGTTGTATCCCACTCTTGTGTCCCACTCTGGATGTGCTGGGCCGCATGATTTTACACTTGTCTCCCACACTTGTCCCTCGCACTTGTCTCCCACACTTGTCTCCACCTAGAGGCTCTGGGTCGCATGATTTTACCCTAATCTCCCACTCCTGTCTCCCACTCTTGTCTCCCACTCTAGGCGCTCGGGGCCGCATCATTTTACATTCTTCTCCCACTTGTCTCCCACTTGTCTCCCACACTTGTCTCCCACATTTGTCTCCCACACTTGTCTCCCACTCTGGGTGCCCGGGGTCGCATGATGTTACACTTGTCTCCCACTTTTGTCTCCCATTCTGGGTGCTCTCGGCCGCATGATTTTCCTTGTCTCCCACTCTGGGCGCCCTGGGTAGCATGATTTTGCACTTGTCTCCCACTCTTGGTTTCCCTCCCTGCGTGCTTTGAGCGGCATGATTCTACACTTGTCTCCCACTTGTCTTGCACACTTGTCGCACACTGGGGGCGCTCCGGGCCGAACGATTTTACACTTGTCTCCCAATTGCCTCCCGCACTTGTGTCCCAGCCTAGGTACCCCGGTCCGCAAAATTTTACATTTGTTTCCCACTTGTCTCCCATTCTTGTCTCTCATACTTGTTTCCCACCCTTGGTGCTGTGGGCAGCCACTTGTCTCCCCCTCTTGTCTTCCGCTCTGGGTGCTTTGGGCCGAATCAGCTTGTCCCCCACTTGTCTCTCCCACACTTGTCTCCCACTTGCCTCCCACGCTTGTCTCCCACTCTTGTCTCCCACACTTGTCTCCTGCACTTGTGCCTCCCACTCTTGTCTCCCACTCTCAATCCTCTGCGCCCGTGTGATTTTACACTCGTCTCCCATACTTGTCTCCCACTCTGGGTGCTGTGGGCCGCATGATTTTACACGTGCCTCCCACTTGTCTCCCACACTTGTCTCCCACTCTTGTCTCCCACTCTTGTCTCCCACTCTTGTCTCCCACTCTGAGTGCTCTGGGCCGCATGTTTTTACACTTGTCTCTCCCACACTTGTCTCCTACTGGGGGTGCTTTGGGCCGCACGATTTTACACTTGTCTCCCGCTTGTCTTCCACTCTTGGTGCTCTGTGCCGCATGATCTTGCACTTGTCTCCCACTTGCCTCCCGCTCTTGTCTCCCACTCTTGTCTCGTACTCTAGGTGCCGCGTGACAATCACTTGTCTCCCACTGTTGTCTCCTACTCTAGGTGCTGCGTGACAATCACTTGTCTCCCACTCTTGTCTCCCACTCTGGGTGCTCTGGGCCGCATGATTTTACACTTGTCTCCCACATTTGTCTCCCACACTTGTCTCCCACTCTGGGTGCAGCGTGATTTAACAGCTGTCTCCCACTCTTGTCTCCCACTCTTGTCTGCAATATAATATAATTGAGATTTCCTACATCTGTTTCGGGTCAACGCTGGTATTATTGTAGTTGTAGCACGTAGTTGAAGTTGTAGTTGTAGTTTTTGTAGTTGTAGCTGTTGTAGTTGTAGTTGTAGTTGTAGTTGTAGTGGTTGTTGTGGTTGTAGTTGTGGTTGTGGTTGTAGTTGTGGTTGTGGTTGTAGTTGTAGTTGTAGTTGTAGTTTTAATGCAGTGCCGTGTAGTGTAGTTGTAGTGGTTATTGTGGTTGTAGTTGTAGTTGTGGTGTAGTGTAGTGTGGTGTGGTGTAGTGTAGTGTAACGTTCAGAAACGAATCAATTCTGCGAGACTTCCTCCATTTTTTCAAGTTGACAACGTAAAAAACGAAGCAAATCTGCGAGACTTCTTCAATTTCTCAAGTTGGCAACATCAAAAACGCAGCAATTCTGCGAGGCTTCCTTCAAAAATGGAAAGTTGAGTGTGCAGCTGATGGCCTCGTGCCAATGCGTTTTAACATTTTTCCATGCCGTCTCTCTGGGGTACTGCGCTTCCCACGAAAACGTGAAGCCAGTTCATACGAAGTGCTGCACCTGTCACGCAAAATCATTCTTAGCAAATCTGAAGAGCTGATGCTCCAAAATGCAACCCTTCTCAGGAAATCAATGCCCTGACCTCTTAACTTGTCTGCTTGAAGTGTCTCTTGTACTGTGCTTGCCACGAAAAATACATCTTTGCATATCCTCTTCAAATGTCCCACGCCTGCCATCGTTTTTGAAAATGCAACAAAACCCACACGTTTAGCTCATTTTTGACAAGGTGCAGAATCCCTTGCGCCTGCCACACAAAACGACGTCCGAATGTCCAAAAGTGGTCCGAGACCCTCAGTTTTTAACGCTTTTGACTTCCAAATGTGCTTCGCGCCACAACGGCGTGCACTTTTTCAACATCTCAACTTCCAAAAGCGCTCCGAACATCAGGTGTTTTGAGCATTTTTCACTTCCAAATGTGCTTCGCGCCACAACCCCGTGCACTTTTTCGACATCTCAACTTCCAAAAGTGCTCCGAACCCGTCAGTTTTTTACCGTTTTTTACTTCAAAATGCGTTTCGCGCCACAACAGCATGCAATTTTTGATTTCTCATCTGCCCAGATGGCTCTGCGCCCACCGCTTTGCGAGCCCACTTTTCGACCTTCCGGAGCCACAAAGCATTGGAAAAACACAGTGTTTCGCGACTTTCCTACCTTTTCGCGCGCCTGCATCTTCTCTCTTCTGACTTTCTCCTGTCTGATCTTCCCTCTTCTGACTTTCTCCTCTCTGAGCTTCTCTCTTCTGTGGCTCTTCCCATCTTGGCNCTCCTGTCTGATCTTCCCTCTTCTGACTTTCTCCTCTCTGAGCTTCTCTCTTCTGTGGCTCTTCCCATCTTGGCTTTTCCATCTGTCCATATTGTCGGAAGTTTGACTTCTAAATTTCCTTCGATAATATGGACATATACATATACGATCTCTTCACATATTTTGATCTATATATATATATATATATATATTTATACATACACATAACTTCATCTGATCTCTCTGCTCTCTCATATATCTCTCTATTTATGTTTATGCATTTTTACATGAATATACATGCGGTCTATTCACATGTGATGTGTAGCTCTTGCATATATATATATATATAAATGCACAAGCGCGCACACATGTATATGACATGAGATAAAAGTATGCTATGTCTCTCTCATATATGTATAGTATGCATATATATGTATACCTGGTGGCTTACTCCCAGTTAGTAAGTGGGTTATAACCTCAGTCATAAGTGGACATTGCCCCTACTTACTCTACTAAGAAACCTGGGGTGAACCCACTTACCAAAGTGGGGTGATCTACCAAGCATACATATGCACATATAAATAAATAAATAAATAAATAAATACGTATATATATATATATATTTATATCACATGCCATATAAGTCAAAAGAGTATATATAAGTATATGTATATATTATGCATTTCCTTCATATATCAAAAACATTATTATATACATATAGATAGATCAGATCAGATCTTTCATCCCTAGGACGATGACCCGGGCGAGAAAGATGGACCCCCTCTGCCTCCCGGACGCCTGGAACATGACGGTCACCTCCGACGGATGGAGCGCCGGGTATACGGGGCGGCGGCGGGCTCGTTGGACCATGGACGGAGAGGGGGTAGCTGGTTACCTAAGTCATTTTAAGTCACGAATGAAATCAGGAATTCCGAAGTCACTAAGCCGGTGATGGTTGTGCGAATGTTTTTTTTCAGTGAATGTTGGGTTTCTACGCAATGATTCTTATTCGTTAGTAGTCTCAATGAACTTCCACTTTCCGCAGCGTGTTGGGTAGTCCCCATTTGTATCGGACCATGGCAACTACCTTATGCTGTTTGAATGAACCTGGTGCAATCTTTCTACATGTGCAGGGCAATGTTGATCCCTCGTGTTTGTTTTGTTGGTTGCTCTACCTGGTGCCATTTTTGGGGTGTCACACCCCAGAAATGTCCATGTTGTTTCGTGGAAAATCATTTCGAAGATCACAAACATATTTTTATATGTTTTTTTTACATTTAAGCGTTTACATTTATAGATGTTATTTGTGGGTTTGTATACAGATCGAAGAAATAGATCCTTTACAAACGTTATTTTATCTCATTATTTAAAAAAAAATCCATATAGATCTTACACATCTAGATTTGAATTTCCAAAAGATGTGATTCTTTGTCAGTTAAATCCAATAGATCGATTTTCTGATTTCTACGGTTCCCTAATAATTCATGACTGGAAAATTCCCAATGTATAGATGATTTTCGCGGCTATAAGACCCCACTTACAAAGGTGAGTTTCCATTTGGTTACCTGTTAGTTATATCAGTTATTTCTTAGTTTCATGCTATACATCATCTCTCTCTCTCTCTATAATATACATACATTACACATACCCTCTGGCTATTTAATATAGCCATGGAAAATCCCCGAACTAAATGGAGGTTTCTAGCTGGGAAAATCCTCCCAAATTAGCCAGCTATTCCATGAGGGTACACATATACTGGCCATATTTAGTGCAGGGATTTCCCAGCCTCCTGGACTCTTGGAGGAGAGGTTTCAGAACCAGCTGGAAGAGGCGCGTTTGACAGATATGTCGCTGGAAAAAAAACCTTGGGGCTAGCATTTATTTTGGGGTTGAAACGATATATCCTCTGGTAATTTTCAACGTAGCGACAGAGAAAATGGTCATAGAAATAGTTGATTTACCTATTAAAATAATGGTGATTTTCCATAGCGAACTGTTAGTTTACCAGAGGGTATATACCATGGGTTGCTGATATTCAATGATGCAACAAAAAACCATGGATACTCAGAAAAAGGCGATCATTGAATTTGTTGCATCAAAAAAATGTCTAAAATTCATCTGGGGTTGAAACGTTTGACTCATGTCGCCTGGCTGTCAAGCCCAGACGCATGTTGACATGTGGGCTGTTTAATTCCAGCGTAGTGTACCATGATGCACATTGTCACTATTTGATACTGGGTGGGGTCAAACCACCTGATGAACCAACAGGGTTTATTACTCCTGGGTTGACAATACTCTTGTATTTGTTCATTAGATATCCTTTCTGGTTGGTTGTGTCCTACATGTTGAGAAGTGATTGAATGAACCCAGTTAAAATCGTAAAGTGAACAGTGAACACGGTTTGCAAATCCCCGAAATGGTGTTATCTCATCGAGAAGGGAAACATGGTCTAGAACTACTTACAAAATGGGATGGTGATTTTCTGGTACCCGTGCCGACATGCAGCCGCTTTGGACATGGTGACCACGCTATGACCAATCTACTTGCTTCAAACCCTGCACGGTTTGATACATGTTGTAGGTGATTATATTCTATATTGTTGATCAATTCTTGTTGGACACATCATTTTTGTCGTTAGACACATTACATCATCATTGCGGGAACTGCCCTGCAGTTCCCTGCAAAGTCTACAGGTTTTGGGTTCCCTGCAATACTGGCTTGAAAAATACCCCACTATGCAGTAGTTTGGCAGCATCTTCCGTTTGAAATTGCGACCTTCATTGGGGGTAATTATACTTACTGTACCCCATTTCAAGACAGACCTAGATATCATATTACGTTGGTTACATATCCCATATATATCCTCATATTGTTGCTAGTAGCCAATTTGACATTAAATCCCTATCAAGTTGGTAATAACCTACGAAGTGGGTGATACATCCCATTAAATCCATCTATTCTTGGTCAAATCTCTATTTGGACCTGGAACACTTACCTGGCAACGCCATCTGGACATATCCCCAAATCTATTAATCCAAAATAAAAGCCCTATTGATAATAAAATGGGATATCTCCCGTTTAATGCTCATCTGATGCCCATGATATCCCTCTTATTTGCGGAGCTCAAAACCTATGCCTCGGATGTTTTCACCAGGACCCGAAGAAGTTTCTGGATCTCGTTGGGTGAGAGGTCCGCGACGGTGCGATCTGCCAGGGTGTGGGTCTCGATTCAGAAGGACATCCAGATTGGAGGAATGGAGCTATGGAAGCCTCGGTTATTTGCTACATAGCTTGGAAGCCATGGCCCATTTTTATAGATGATAAACATAATGATTTAGCTTTCTTAAACATGGTGATTTGCCAGTTCGCTACGGCAAAGAAGCAGAGGGTAGGTCAACATTGATCATGGAATTTTAAAATTGTATAGGAGAAAACTGCAGTACAGTATGGATATAGAGATCATACCCCGCAAAAAAGATTGCGCAGACAGCTTTTAAAGAATCCCATGCTTCCAACTTTCAATTAAACACCACCATTTTATTTATGGTCCATAACTGTTTTCATCTACTAAACCAGGGTGACTCTGGGGGGTGTTTAATATGGTCATGGGAAGGGATTCTTCCCATTATATCACTTAGATCCCCATGTAAATCATTGTATCTCCATCATATCTCCATGATTGGTCAATATACCCCACAAAATCACAGTTGATTGGTTGAACTCCCCCATCAATGGTATAACCTCATTTTTGTGTGTAAACACGGCCAAAAGATGTCCTTTGCCACGCTGGGATTTCGTGATCAACTCCAGGGGTCCAGGAGTGATCCAGCCAGGATCCTATTCCAAGCTAGCAAATGGTTGAATGATTGGCACTTGCTAGTCACATCTCGCTTTGTTCGTGGTCAAGCATGGTTTGGTAGGTTACAGAATTCTATTGGACACCTTCTCCTGCTTTCAGAATCTCTTTTTTTTCTATGCCACAACGCCCCCAGGATTCTTCGGCCAAATTTCCCCATCCCTTCAGGAAAAGGAAAAGGCTGGAGGTGCCTAAGGAGTCATCTGCCATGGGGATTGCACAATTCTGGAAGCTGTTCACATGGGACGTCTATCTTTTCGTTGGGGTGATTCTATATCCCGTTGTATCCAACTTATATTGCACTTGATATCCCGGTATCCACATGGTGTGGATATATAGCTGAGCGTATGCAGCTTGTATATAAATATATATAGACTTATAATTACACACATATATATATATACACATACACAACCATCTACAACCCCATTATCTTCTTGTTCTCCACTGATGGGAGTCATAGTGGAAAATCTACTAGCTTCGGGCACCTTTACACGCACAGGCTCCGTTCATGAGCACCCAAGGTGCGATTTACATGGGACTTCGCCAATTTTCATGGGGTAAGTCACAACGAAGAAACTGTCCCCACTGCAACTTGTGGCTTATAAACTCAGGTAGACAATGGTAGACATCTGATTCAACTAATTGCTTGGGATGATTTTGACTCGTCGCCGAATAGTTGATAGGTGGGGATGCTTCATTGTTGTGGATCCCCTATTACTCCGCTTTGATAAGGAGTAATCCCGTTCATATTTTTTGCACATTTTGTTTTGGCAGCTCCCCAAATCGATAGATCCAATACTAAAGCATGATTTCTGGGTGTGCTTTTGATATGAAGAGGAATGGACTAACATCATCATGATACCATCCATCCTAAGCGGATGACACTACGGGTTTTTGGAAACTGTGGATTCATCCATCCGGTTGGTTATCACCGTTATCACCTACTCTAGCTCAAAGCATTGAGAAGCGGAGAAGAACCTTGTGGTGATCCTTTCAACAAGTACCGCAGTTCTATGAGGGGTCCAATCCAATTGCGTCAAAGCCCCAAAAAGGTAGAAAGCGAAAGCCCCCCTAAAACCAACCCAAAGTAATGATAAGAATTCTTTTCCATTTATTTCGGGGATTACTATATATTATATATTAATATAAAGTATTTTAAATGGTTTGGCAGCCCAGTTGTTAATGGATTACAAATAGTAAAGGAACTTACATGGACCTGCTAAGCATGGTTTCATGGGGAAATCGATCATTCCTTGTTGGAATTTTCCCCAATGAGTCTCTGGTTATTTAACATAGCTGTGGAAAATGGCCCGTTCATAGATGATTTATGATGATTAGCTGTTCTTAACAATGCTGATTTTCCAGTTCGCTATGTCAAATAACTAGAGGATATAGATAGAACATGGATGTTTTTTCCATTCAAATGCCTATTTGGTTCGTGGATTTCCCACCACACGAACGGCGGAATTTCTGCTGAGGAGGACTCCTTCGGCTGCGTCGCTGGACAGCAGCACGGGCTGCTGGGGTCAGCCGCAAGAGGCCGCAGCTGGGGGCTGGGAGCTTTAGTGATAACCATCAACAATAGGGATTTAATAGGAACGGAATATTTTTTCAACCAACCATAACTATTTGGCTTTGCAAATAGGGCATCCCCAAATTTGCGGATTGAAAAATCAGGTTCCCCAGTAAAATGGGCAATATTTTCCATTACTATCAAGTGGTTGGGAGGGAGCGATTCGGAGCTAGTGGTATTCATATTCCCTATTCTTTATTATTAAATGGGGAGCCAAGGAACTACCAAGAGTTTCCCCGCCATTTGATAGAAAAAATAGCCCATTGCAATTTGACAGTTTGCGGATTGGAACAACGCCATCTTTTCCTTTGATAGCTATGCTAGTTTACTGGAGGTTACGTACATAACTCGTTGTGATGGTTGTGGTTGTGGTGATGGTGGTGATGATGATGAGGATGATGATGCCGATGACTACATATAGACATGTTCTATAAAGGGGATTCTCAGTGCGCTTTACCTGGTATCTAATCGGAGTTGTGGTTGCTTGGTTCTGAATGCACTTCCTTGTTAAAACCGATATCGCGTGGAGAATGTATTTAGCCATGGTTGATTCATTTGGATATACATGGATATGATATACATCTCACCTGGGGTCCCGTTATGAGTCAACCTGAGTCAAGCCAGTCTTTTGGTGAATGAGCTGCTGTCCCACAAACATTGGCCCAGCGATGTTGAGATCACCTGGGGGCCATCTCCATGGACAGATGTTGATTTATGTCAATGGAAACAAAAAATCCCTTGAACAGACGGCCAACTTCCAGGCCGATTTCGATCATCACCTGGTGCGAGACAATGACTTAGTCTTGAAACCAATGGTGACTTTGGGATCCCCCATTTTCGGAAATCCTCATTTGTGATTGGGAATTATCGTTTATTTTTTTTATGTTTTTTTGAACTCGTTATTGGCTGGATTGTTGAAATCCCGTGAGCCAGCCAGTGGGTTATTCCGCTGCAAATGGAACTTTTTGGTTGCTTTAATGGCCAGATGTTGCTGACGACATCCCAATCTGTGGTTGATTATTCCGAATGTTTGAAGCTTTATTCCAATTTCAGCTTGGTTAAATCTGGATGGAAAATAAGCTACGCGCTTGAGTTTTCAAAAAATGGATTTGCTATACAAGTAACGCACATAACAAGCATCTTTTGGCAGAGGATCAACAAACTACCAGGAAATCCCTGATGTTTCTGAGTGAAATCTGCATTGTCTCGTTGGATTTTCCGATTTCCAGGTGGCATGGCGCCGAGTGACGTCCGATTTCTTCAAGTGCATCAGTTGCACGGGGATCAATAGACGTACCGGCTGATTTCCACCAGGCAATGCAGAGGATGAGATGCGTTAAACGATGTTAGAAGAAGGACGTAGCCAACACAAAAAGCGGTTTTAACATGATTTAACCAAAGTCCGCAAAGATGTGGCTGGCGGTTTCCGATCTTTTTGTGATGCTTGAATGGGATGAGGATTTTGAATGAGGAACATACTTTGGAGTTGACACCACGTGTAAACACGCTTAGGTCAAGACAATTTGCGTGGCCAATTGTCCAAGGAGTACAGGATATGGGGAGTATGTTCAGTGGCCTCGGAAAAGAACCACAGGTCAGTATCACTAGAATTCTGGCCACGTGGAGCGAAGCGTTGGGGCCCGAAAGCCAAGGAGGGGAAGCTGATCCGCAGTCTTTGACGCTGAAAAAATCAACTGGAACCGTCCAGCAGCCATAGTATCAATAGTGATGCGTACCCTCTGGTAAACTAACATAGCTATGGAAAATCACCGTTTTAAATGGGAAAAACAACTATAAATGGCCATTTTCATTAGCTATGTATCAAATTACCAGAGGGTATGCCCCTGAAATCTGGCAAGCCTAAGTTCGAGAATTTTCTTAAACAGAGCCTGGAAACAGCAGTGTTTCGATTCAGACTCGGCCGGCACATTTGTCGATCTCCAAAAAACTTGTGAAGTTTCCGAAGATCCTGATGGAAAAGCCCCCCTTGGCCTTGGATGACTCAGCCATAAAGGCTGGATTGATCATGATTGATCCATCCATCCAATGGGGTTCACTGGATCGGAAACTTTGCAAAGCTGGTCTGGTTGGTGACATTGACAAAAAGGTCCACTGTTTCGGTATTGGCGTCAGAGCTCAATACCAAGTTCTCGTTGCGAAGACGAAACCACCCAGACCTGCGATGCGTTATGGCGGTTTTGGCCATGACACCAATTTTGGGCTGACCTGTGCTGATGAAGATCGGCTCAGGATTTTCCGCTGGCCCGACGTAAAGTATTTGACGTGGGTTGAGCCATCGAGTGCTGAATCGTGCAAAGGCACGTCAAGCACCACGCATCGGCATTGTCGACCATGGGACATGTACCCGAAGGGGCCTGCCATGGTTTCTGACATACGCGGTTACCGCCGCAGTTGAAACTGGTTTTCTGGGTTTCCCAATGATATAAACCAACTTAAGTGTATGATTCCCATGTTTTACAAAACGATTTAGAACCACAGTAGAGAACCATCCATAGCATGCTGGTGTATCATGACAAACCAGGGCAAATAGGAACGATATGGCTATGGGTCCAGGTATGTCCAGATTTAGGCAGATTTCATCATACTTCAAGCAAAATTTCCCAAATCTGTGGGGTCCATTGTGCACATTTTTGAACGTCATTTTTGACCCACACTGATAATATGGGTGTGTCTGAAAATGGGGTATATCCCAACCATAGCCATTTGCCATGGAACATGATGATAAACCATGTGATTTTGGGTTTTTCTTGCAAATTTTCAGACAAAGCCATATCATCCCAGATCACTGACCATCATTTTCGAGGAAGCGCCCCAAAATCAGAACTTCGCCTTCGGGCTATCATTGGGAGGTACAGTACCAGCAAAAATTGGCAGAGTATCACTGTTGGCGGACAACCCCCCGATCCTTAATCAACTATAAAGGTTGTGAATTTGGTTATATCCCCATTGTTGTTGTTTATATCATATATATATATATACGTATTATATTTATATGGTTGACGGTCAATTCAAGATGGGCTCAATATCAATCCGCAACCTGGGTTGACTTTTTCCCCCCAAAACCCAGAGCAACGGAATTGATGATATCAGAGGACCCCCCCTTTCTAGAACGATGTCATGTATCAACATGTGATCTTAGATACATAATGTTACGTGATTATATATATAATTCAAACTGTTATATGTAATTACATCTGATCTAACTCTCTCTCTCTCTATCGATCTATCTATCTATCTATCTATCTATCTATCTATCTATCTATCTATATATATATATATATATCTATTATACATTCATACAAGTGTATGTAGACATGTAGAAATCCATTGTTCATCCAACGATGGTGTGGGGTGTTGGAAAGGTGGTTTTCAAATCAGCCACAACGCTAGAGAACCACCAGTGGTCACCTGGTATAGATTTCCTCATCTTTTCTTTTTAATAAAAACTGCTGTTAATCAACAGTAAAAACACAAGTTTTTTTTCCTGCGTTGCACCTCTGTGTCTTGCTCATGTTCATTGGGTCAATGATAAGAACTGCTTGATTTCTCTAGCTGGAACAATCAGCATACCCTCTGGTAAACCAACATAGCTATGGAAAATCACAATTTTTAATTGGAAAAACAACCATAAATGGCCATTTTCAATAGCTATGTAACAAATTACCAGAGGGTATTTCTTTTTCGTTGGTCACATCCCAAGCTCAAGCCGTTGGCGTGGCACTCGAAAGAGTGCAGCCGCAGCGGTGGTTTGTTCACACCATGCCTCGTCGGGACCCTTGAGGTGTCGTGGCAATGCTAAGGGGGCCAGGGATCGACCTTGTTTTATATACATATACACATATCAAACCGTTATATACCATATGATAGATGAATAAATAGAAAATAATTAATTCATTAATCTATAAATTAATCAGCTAAATAGACAAATAAATGCATGTGTATATGTATATATATAATATAGATAAATGCATGAAGAAATAGATAAATAGATGAATTAGACAACACATAGATAAATAGATGAATAACTGAATAAATAGATAAACAACTAGATAAATAAACAGATAAATAAATAGATGAATAAATATATGTGCATATATATATATTAAAGGGCTGCCGCCCCCTGCCGCCGACCCCATAATGATAGATTTGGCTGTCAGATAGCAAGATGGGCCACTCATAGGAATGACCAAGGGCTGTC
>BGPT01003509.1:23574-48012 GCA_003297045.1 Symbiodinium sp. clade C Y103 | reverse complement strand
AGTTAGTTAGTTTGTCACTTAGTTAGTCAGTTAGTCAGTCAGTTAGTCAGTCAGTTAGTCAGTTAGTCAGTTAGTCAGTCAGTTAGTCAGTTAGTCAGTTAGTCAGGTAGTCAGTTAGTCAGTTAGTCAGTTGGTCGGTTAGTCAGTTAGTCAGTTAGTCAGTTAGTCATTTAGTCAGTTAGTCAGTTAGTCAGTTAGTCAGTTAGTCAGTTAGTCAGTTAGTCAGTTAGTCAGTGAGTCAGTTAGTTAGTTTGTTAGTTAGTTTGTTATTTAGTTAGTCAGTCAGTCGGTTAGTCAGTTAGTCAGTTAGTCAGTTAGTCAGTTAGTCAGTTAGTTCGGCAGGCAGATAGATAGATAGATAGATAGGTCGACGCTCCAACCACCTTTCGATCCATGAGTGGGTTCGCTCTGCCGTTCCTGCATCCCATCCACTCACCTCTCCTATAGTTTGCTATTCCTGAAACTTCNACCTTTCGATCCATGAGTGGGTTCGCTCTGCCGTTCCTGCATCCCATCCACTCACCTCTCCTATAGTTTGCTATTCCTGAAACTTCCGCCACCGCCTTGCGCGGTACTACTGGGAATATGTTACACACATGCTAGATGATCATGATCCGAGCATGATCATGAGAACATGTGAATGTTCATAACATTCATGATATGAGAAGGAACATGATAACACGTAAATGATAGTATGATGATGATCAGGATNGATCATGAGAACATGTGAATGTTCATAACATTCATGATATGAGAAGGAACATGATAACACGTAAATGATAGTATGATGATGATCAGGATACCCCCCCAACCCCCCCCCACCCTAAATGGAAACATACATGATATGTTACACACATGTTAGATGATCATGATCCGAGCATGATCATGAGAACACGTGAATGTTCATAACATTCATGATATGAGAAGGAGTATGATAACACGTAAATGATAGTATGATGATGATCAGGATACCCCCCCCCCCCCCAAAAAAAAAACACCCCCCCAACCCTAAATGGAAACATACATGATATTACACACATGTTAGATGATCATCATCCGAGCATGATCATGAGAACATGTGAATGTTCATACCATTCATGATATGAGCAGGAATCTGAAAACACGTAAATGATAGCATGATGATGATCATGATCTGAGAATGATCTTGAGAACATGAAAACGATGATGATCATGATCTGAGAATGATCAGGAAACCATTAGAAATGTGAAGATGATCATGATCTGAGAATGATCAGCAGCACATGATGATGATTATGATCATCAACATATGATGCACATTCGCCATGTAGTACGTGTAGCGACATGAAAGACTATTACATGTTTGGGCAAACGACGGTGCCTGCGCGTTTTTATACTACCTAGGATATTGGGTTATTAGGGATTATACGATATTATACGAGATTCTCATCATCCACTATTGCAATCCCAATATTTACGAATCCCGGAATGCCAACAAAGTATGAAATGCGCACCAACATTTACAGCATAAAACAATATGAAACACCAAGTTTTATAGGTAATTAAATAACATACACCAGCACCATGGAGTATATGGGAGTCCGTATTTCATGGAATGATGCCTCTCGTGTTTAGCAGCCGCTGTCACCAACGTATAGCAACGTACGTTGAAGTTGTGGAATAGGTGTCAAGTGAGACAATTTTGAGTTGGAACTTGGATAGAAGTTATGTCACCAATACTTGGTGATACAATAGGTGTAGAATCGATAATTAGGACAATTGCCGCAGATGAAAAACTTAGGATCCCATCTGCTGGAAGATAGACTTGGATTTTGCATGATTTTACCACTACTTTACTTACCATTGATAGTTTGGTATGTTTCGGCTGAGAATGTTTAGTTTGCACCAGTTTGCTTTTACCCAGACACATGTCTCCTGCGGGTGGGTTTAAGTGTAGCCATTTCTGGTCGAATTTTTAAAATGATGTTTGGTCAAGTTTCCGTAGAGCAGGCGGCGTTCAATTTGATCATGTGTTTATCTTTTAAGGATGCGCAACACCGAAAATCACTGACATGAAAACTCGGATTTGGCACCTTCCACTTCTGGCTCTTCACCAGTCAAAAGATGATATGAGTCAATTAATGGCCCTTTACCAGTTATAAGTCAACTATAATCCCATAACCATATTAATGACCAAGTACAACTGCTATACAGGGCCTGAAGTGAAGCGCAGTTCAGCGCTGATCAGTAGCGAGGTGGTGACAGTTTTTCTTCGATATCTGCATTAATGGGATTATAAATCAACAAACAGAACTGGGTGGTAGAGGGTCATTATAAGTTATAGCTGTAGTTTATGGTAGATATATCGAACTAGTTAATGGGCCACTTATTGAGTGGTTAGTCGTGCTGATACTGGGGTATGTAAGCACTAAACATGCGAGACATGATTATTGATAAGACGTTTGGATGTTACTTATTCAGACGAAGCAGACAAAGTGTCTTAGTGACGGGGAATAGGAACCCATCCAACAAGGGAACATCTACCAACCAGTAGGTTTCGACAGTTTGGGTGAACTGGGCAGTGCTCAACCATACTGAGATGGTCCTTTTAGTTTGTACAACAATGGCAGATGGCGTCAGCATATGCTTCAAATATGTTCAAGTAAACTACCACAATGTGGGAACCCCAATCATAAACCTACCATTTGGGGATGGTTTATAGCACCTAGTTATGGTGATTTTGGGGATGGTTGGCCTTACCACATTAATAAACCATCATAAATCCCAGTGTTAGCTTCTGAAATCTCCTTTTTGGGTGGTTGATATCTAGGACCTGGCAAATTCCACGTGGATGTTTCGGCTCCAAAATGTCAAGGGTTGGGGCGCCGCACGAAAACTCCGGCGCCGCGAGGCCAGGTCCGGGATTCCACTTCCAGAAACCATGGTGTTTAGAGTAGGGGAGGAAACTATGACTGGGACCATACAATGGGGGTGTTTGATTTGAATGGGGGATGGGATTACTCATTTTTTTTGTTGTGTCTATAGCCTAGATGCAGCCTGAACGACAGGCCCTAGAAGCTTTTAAGTGCAGGGAGACAAACAAACAAACAGGTTAGATGCAACTGACTGACCAGTGAGTTGGAGGGGGTCGTGCGAATTCGAATCTTTTGCTGCTAGGGTAAGGTCATGATCACCTGATTCACCTGGATTTGTGGCCATTTTTGGGACCAACCCTCACTGATTCACTCCATGGCACTTTTTAAGTCACCTCCCTTGGCCGTTGACGCCAGGGTGCCATGAAAGGCGTGCAACAGACGCAATGGAAACCCAGTGCCCAGACGGTGTAGCGGTTCTTTTGGGGGAGGAGCGGGCCACAATTGTGTAACTAGCGGGCGAAAATTGTGATTTGATCAATGAAAATGTGGATTTACCCAACAGAAATTGAGGTTTGAATGGCCAGTCGCTCTGTGCTGCTGGTAGATTTGCCAACATTCCTCTTTTTGGAAGACTAATTATTGGTATTATATCATGTGGTGGTCAAACCTGTCAGCAAAGAATCGGCGTTCAAAATATTCATCTATAAAGTGGATCATTTGGGGGGTAACCGTTCGAGTACTCCATACATCGAGCGGTTGCGTATGGTGTAATCATCTTTTATGACCAATCAATGTGGACTGACATATCCCATGGCATATTTGCTATATGCCACTGAACTCATTCCCCACAAAGAACTGAAGGCCATTTCCTTGTATATAGAGGTATTTTTGGAGACCAGCTCGAATCTGACAAGGGGCCCATGCAGCATATGCGCATGCTGACTTCAGTTTCGTGGTTCAATTTGGTATGGCCAATCAATATCAAACAATCTGGTTTATCATACACGTTCATAGTCCCTATGCAACACAAATATATATTTATAACTAGTGGGGTATATATTCCATATTGAAATGGGACGTTTTGGGAGCCTCATTTTCAGAGACCCATGTGTGAACTGACCCAAATGCGGGACATGATATGAGGGATAAACATGGCCAGGACATATTAAGGGCTTAAGGGAAAATCAGTTATCTTTATAGACATGAGATGTCCGCTGCCAAGTCTGTTTTTTGGAATTTCGGCCAACTTTCGGTTTCTTACCACGCCAGAAACCCGCACCATTAAAGATCTGGACTGGACTGTGCAGCAACCCTCCTGGCTAGGACTGGAAGACGAAGTTTCATCTAGACCTAGACAACAGCATGACAACAGCTAGATTATGTGCAACCTAAACCCTAGGTGATCCAGCTGAACAACAGATTCAGAGGCTTGATGCACACATTCTTAAAGACTATGGTTTTTGATGATGTTTCAGTGAGCCTTGAAAATGACTACTTCTAGATGCTTAGCCTAGCTGCATTGCAAATTATGACATCCGTTTTTCCGATGAAAGCATTTGAGAGAAGACAACATTTGGGTATGGCTCAAAATCTGAACGGACCCTCGAAATGGGTCAATGGAACCTTGGCCATACTACATTTTGTTTGGGTTTAGCCATTGTTTCAGATGGTTTGTATATGTACCACCCAAACATTGATAAATCATTGACTTCTCCCCCATAGCATTCAGCACCATGTTGACCCCCCCACTGATCCAGCGCGATCTCAAGGCTACAAGGGCTTCAGTGCGGGTGGCAGTTGGGGCCAGACCGGCGCCAAAGGTGGTGGTGATTCCGCACCCTGACAGATCTTGACACAGTTCTGGGAGAGATGTCAGGAGCAAAAAAACACAGTGCTTCACCATGAACTTAAATGGGATGTTTAAGCATTCCAAACAAGAATATAACCATCATTAACCATCAAAAGATCAAGATGGTTCTTTAATCATCAAAAATATGGGTTTAAGAGCAAACATGGGGTGTTCTACCATCAAAGCTAGGGTGTTTGGACATTTAAGCAGGGAAGATGAGACGCAAGATGAAGCTATGTGTAGATGTGAAAACCAAGAGTACCAGGGTGAACTGAGTCATGGCCAAATCGTGGATTTACATGTTTCATTGCAGATAGAGTGACGTGTAGAATTTTTCGACTTTTCACCTTCTTTTTCTGTCGACTACCTTCCAAACTCAGTACAGTAACCCAACCTGGCAATGGACTATGTTCATTTCCAGGATGAGTTTCCGCTGTACTTGTCCCTTCATAAACTGCTGATTGCGTTTCCAGCCCAGGCCGGTGGCAATGGCAAGGGCAAGGGCGGCGGCTGGGGGTGGAATAGCTGGGATTCCGGTGGTGATAAAGGTTGGGAGAAAGGTTGGGACAAAGGTTGGGGCAAAGGCGGTTGGGGCTGGGGAGGCGGGGTTGCTGGGCTGGGACCGGGGTGCGGACAGGATTTGAGTGGTGAGTTTTAGGAAATCTGGAGTTGTTCGATGTTTTAGGGTGAATTCACTGAGTACGGAAGTCGAAGTCTTCTTATTTATATATAATATGTGTCAGTTTGTTCGCAACACCTTCGAGATCTGTGTAGTTAAGAGGACTTGCAATGACTTGTTGTTGGCATGATTGATTCAACCCACCAAGCAGTACTTGCATGATTTCTTCAAGTCTGATCCCACTCTCTCTCTCTCTCTACATTTACATCTTACTTCTTTGGATTTCCCTATCAAACCTGGATTTGCTGGGGATCATGTGAAATTGGCCATTGATTGGGGGATCTATATAATGTTTTTTTTGGGGCCTGTTTAATTAATCAAATTCTTGGATTTTCGGTTGATTTCCGATCATCATTTGCATTTGTCTGAAAACAGCTTGTCCCAAAAGTCCCAAAAAATCATGGTTGAGAAATGGGTGTGTCTGAAAATGTGGTATATCCTCAATTATGGCCTTTTCATTTTGGAAAATGATCATTAACCATTGGGTTTGGGGGTACCCTATGTTCAGACACACCCAAATCATGCTCACTCGTTACCAACACCATGAATCAGTGGTAAATCTCCATGTTTGGACAACCAAATATCCATTCATCATTGGCCATTTGCGAAATCCCACTTTTCAGCCAGAGAATTCGTGGTACTCCGCTGTAAATCTATCACTTTTGATGGTGAAATCATGTTAAATCCATTTCAAGGAACGTTGCCATATGCTCGTGCTATCCAATGCTTTTCATGATTTGGATATAAACACTTATGTCCCAATTAGATCCCAGTTGTTGGTCATAGATTGTTGGCTACAATTGATATGTTACGCATTGTTGCGCTATATATGATTATATATGTATTTGAATACCTTCCAGTAAAGTAACATAGCTGAGGAGAATCACCATGCTTAGATTTACTGGAGGGTATCATCCCCATTTGTGTTGGTTATATTATATAAGTTTCCACCAAGTTCCTATAGTTTATGGCTAGATTAAATCCTTCATTTGAGTGGAGGGTTAAATCCATTCAATCCCATGTTTGTTGGTTAAATCATGTTTAATCCAATATATTCCATTCAATTCCACCAAATTCCTAGTACTTCAGTGTTAAATCAGTTGAATCCCTCATTTTCCATGGTTAAAACTCAATAAATTCCCTGAAATCCACGTTTTTGGATGACATGATTCGTTTCATCAGCTGCGCCCAGCTGCGCCCAGCTGCGCCCAGCTGCGCCCAGCTGCGCCCGTAGGCAAGGGCCGAAGTCGACCGCCCAGTGGACCCACCTTGTCGCGTGCGCGCGTGACCAGCGAGCCAGTCACTGGCGAAGTGACGGAGTGGAAAGGCGTGGTGGAGAGCGAAGGTCGTGGGAAGCGGTAGATTAACTAAGTAGATCATGTAGATAATATAGATGATATAGATGATATAGATGATATGGATGTAAGATGATGATAATATAGACAATACAGACAATATATACAGAATATTACAGAATATATAAATAGAGAGATGATATTATAGATGACAATTATAGATTATATAATATATATATGTATTTATATATACGATGTAGACAATGTAGGTAATGTAGATGTAAGATGATGATAATAATATGATACATGGTAGCTTACGTATCATCATCTAATATAGATAATACAACTATCATCATTTTTAGATGCTAGATAATGCAGAGATTGGTATATCTAAAATAACATATGACGGTATCTACTGAGTAGATCTTTGAAGTCGGTGGAAATAAGTATAAATGATGATATGCTCGATAGTGCTGGCAGTTTTTACCTACAAAAATTGGTATTTTATGGTGTTTTCAGATTCGACCAAGCCGCATTTGGGGATTGAGAAAGAAGATAAGCACAGGTATGGATGGTCTCACCACGAAGACGATCACTCGTTTGGGGTTCCACTGAGACCCAATTTTGACCCACGAAGATGTTTAACAACGAAATATGGGGAGCTGATCAACCAATGTGAGGGTTTTTACAAAATCTTCGAACTACGATCTGCTGTAGTTCCGATGTGGATACACGTCAAAATGGGGCACCACAATAATTAGAAGGCCAATACTAAACATATTATATACTAAAATCTGGGGTCCCATAGGCCTTGAGTTTGACCCATCCCCATGTACAGCCCCATATTCATTCAGGAGTCCTTCTCCGCCAACCCGTGGAACCGATACAGTCGCCACAAGCAGCGTAAATATGTGGAAATCAGTGGACCCAATCACCTTCATATTGGGTTGTTAAAACTAGAGGTCTTAAATCCATCGGGTAATCAACATTTTCCTTATCAAGTCTGCAATTTTTGGATTTGTATATCAAGAACCCTATGGTGCTGAAACAGAGCCATGGAAAACCACCATTGTGAATACATGAATCATCTACCAACCGGGCCTTTTTCCATAGCCGTGTTGGACAGCCAGAGCTTAGCCCATCATGAACCCAAGCAAGTTCCCCAGCTGTACACACACACACACTCACGTATATATATATAGATATATAACTTATATAATATAGAGTATATATATATTATATATAGTTATTATATAATATACATTATATATATATATATCGTGTAATTATTATATGATATATAGTATAATAATATATCTATATATTATACAATATATATATATTCTATAATATATATATATACGTTCTATAATATATATATATATATGTTCTATAATATATGATATAATAATATAGTAATATAATAATTTAATAATATAATAATATAATAATATAATAATATAATAATATAACAATATAATAATATAGTAATATAATAATATAATAATATAATAATATAATAATATAATAATATAATAATATAATAATACAATAATATAATAATATAATAATATAGTAATATAGTAATATAGTAATGTCTATATATATATATATATACATGATGAATTATAATGTGGTAAACCCAATAATAAACCAACCCCAAAATCATCATTTTTATGGGTGCTATAAACTGTTGCCAAATGGTAGGTTTATTGGGTTTCCCACATTCGATGGATCATCAAACACTTTGGCTGCCGTCCTGGCCGCCAGGCAAATATGGCTGGATACGCCCCACGGTGCCCGTGGAGCACCCGCAGGCTGCCAGACGGCAGGCGTGGCTCAGGGCCGCGGTGGCCATCATTTCACCATGAACAAATGGTGAAAAAACGGTGACAAATGGACAAATATGGTGAAACATTGGGATTGCATCCTCAAAAATGGGACTTAAGATGATTGAACCGTATTTAACTAATGAAACATGAACATTGTGATGATTTGGTTGTGTTTGCAAATTGGGGATTCATCCCATGGCCATCTTAATAGGGAAGATGATTCACCGGTGGATTGCAAGGGCACCTATTTTCAGACAAATCCAAATGGGATTTTAATATACTATAATGGGAATCTTAACCAATCAAAAATTATGACATTTCTGGGATAAAACTGTAACTATCACCATGTTTTTTTGATAATTATCATTAACAAAGGGGGCAAAATCATGTATTAATCTGGGTAAATTAGGTCAGGACCTCATTGTTCTCCAAAAAATGGTTAGGATTCGGGGAATTCTCTCAATAAATGGCCGAACTCTTCAGATTCGTGAATGATTATAGTTTACCCAGATATAACTATAGATATATCTACCACAAAGCTTAGGTTTGGAGTGATAAACCAACTTAGCGAACAAACTGGGGCCCCACCTTGTATGGCTTGGGCGCGTGAATCTGAGGTCCGACTGGGACATGGGATGAGGGTTGGTTAGGACGGCTTCCCATAGGCGAGCCTTTGAAAGGTATGGGAAGGATCAATGGAAAGGTGGGATTAAAAAACCATGGTTTATTAATCATGGAGGATTCCCCAAATAGTGGTTGACAGGAAAACCATTACTAGGGGGTTTATTAATCCCACCTTGGCATTAAATGGAACTGAATCATCATGGGATTGAGCCCAACCTTCTGGGATGTAACCAACTAAATTTTGAACAGTTGGAACCTAGCAATCATTGGATTGGTGGGAAATTTTACTGTACCAAGAAAACAAGCACTTTTTACTATGTGCTGGGGAAATACCATGGCATAATAGTTTGCAAATTTTGGGTCTAAGGTACAACGAGAAATGCGAACAGATAGGCAAGTTGCTTCGAAAATGGCAATCTTGATGGTAGGATTTTGGGGTGTTTGATTGTGGTTGGGAGGTTTAGTAGGGAGCTCCGTATGCCATGAAATCCATCGAGACTGGCCAGCAGGAAGGTCATCATCCAAATGCCACGCATGCCACAGTCCCCCTTGGAACTGTGGGCGTATAGACGAAATGTAAGGTAATGTTAAAAGGGTCTGTCATAGTCATACTTTATACATTTGTGTATGTATATATATATATGTATACATATACATATATACATATGTATAATATATGTATAGTACACATAATTACATATAGTGTATACATATGTATATATATACATATATGCGTACATAAGGAATCCCCAACGTTGATTGGATGACGTGGCCAGGGCTTGATCTATGTGAGCATGAGTGACCTTCAGGGTGGATTAGAGGCGGGGAAAGCGGCGACGGACACAGACGCTGCATTAATGAAGCCGCAGATAGAAAGAAGACACATTAACCAACAACATAAGTGTAATCTACTATGATATGCCACTACGTTGGTTGATGGGAACATTATGGGATATAATGAAAATATCATGTGAGATAATGGAAATATATCATGGATAGGATATAATGCAGTAGCATTGTAGCATGGGATATAGTTTCTATATGGTGGATATATAGAATGGGGATATCCAAGGGGATATACCCTCCCATTGGATCAAACATCACTATAGCTGGAAAATCCCCACACTAAATGGAGGCTTTTGTGGGATAATCATCAAACTAAATCTGGATTTTCCAGCCACGTCTGATTGCCGGAGGGTACATCCCTCAATGGGTCATCGAAACTTAACCAAAAAGCGTATTGGTTTGCTTCGTCTAAAAATGATGTCATTTGCGTCCTTCTTTGTCAGTGCTATATGTATATACACACACCCATATGGGTGTTTCTCTGAAAAAAAAGTATTAAACATGATGCGGTTTGAATTATTTGTAAGGTCCCCATTGATGAAAAAAAAACGGATGGACTCATACAGAACACAACAATTTGGTGGGTCCATTGCTATCCCAACCGACAACGCAAGGCCCTCACGGTCGGCAGCTTATGCCACCTGGATAGACGTGGGTCGAAGAGGGGATTGGACAAGTGGGGATTTGACCATGCAGGGTTACCCTGGGGTAAACTATGTTAGATGTGGAAAACCAATGGTTTCCCCAGGAACATGATCTACAACTGCTGGGTATTGGCAATGATATTGGCATTATGTATTGGTTTTCCATATCTATATCAGTCTACAGGAGGGTAATCACCAACCCAGACTGGAGTATAGAACCAATAAGAGCGACAAGATCGAAACAAAGTTGTGGTTTGCCTTTTGTTTCCTGGGTTGACAACACTTTTTTTGGTTAGATGCGTGCCACATTTTCATTCTGTATCTCTAATCTACCTTCAGTGCAGATGTCGCAAAGTTTGGGATGGTACAGAAACCAGATTTGAGTCACGGTTGAGCATGTGGTCTCGTTGAAAATGATCGTTGATACTCTTAATCCGGGTTAATGGCTGCAGTGATGGTTGAACGGAACAAGTGGATGCTGTAGCAGCAGGGTAAACCGAAGAATGAATCCTTTTTTGCAAAGGTTCTCATTTCTACTCAAATTTAAGTATTTGGCAAATGCAAACAGATGTTTATTCCAACAAAATGTATTATTGATTTTTTTGCCCATTTGCCCAATGATACAGTATATATATATATACAATTGTTTGCAATATCATTCCAAATATCATTATATAGATCATTCCCAAAGTTTGAGTCCCTTTCCTGAGAGACCATTAAGTACAAGTAGTTGGGTAGCCATAACACCAGTGGATTTTTTCCTGAGGACACCACTAGTCAGGAATGGAAACCATCCCATTTTTGTCCTGCAAGGGTGATGAAGAATGACACAAAATCTCTCCAACGTATAAAATATGGAGTCGCAGATCATTATGAATACAGATTGCAAAGGATGTATCAATCCAATTACTCATGAACACACACACACAGACACTCTCCCAACATTGAGAATGTGACGTCGTATCCATTCAACCGCAGATAACTGGTAGGGTGGGATCATGGTCGGCATCCCCAAACTTCAACCACGGATCTGTTATTTTTGCCATGCCGAATTTGTGGTTTTTCATTGTGTATACCATGCTGTTGGGATTCTTTATGAACCATAACCCAAAAAAAAACGGTTGAGAATTGGGTATTGCTTTAATCATGTTGAATACGGATCCCACATGATGTTCGAAATATTGACTAGTAGGTTATTGATCCCAAAAAACGTTCGCGCAGGTCGAGGATGGGTACAAGTCGATCTGCATGTCCCATTGTCTTCCAATGTTTATGTGCATTCCCGCCGCAAGCTCTGGCACTTAACTTCCAATCACCCTAACTGTTAGGCAGCACCTCTGAGCTATGGATACATACTTACTGTCTCATCGAAAATAAGTATGCTAGGGGCCCAGCATTGTAGATTCTTGATCCCAAGTCTGCCCGAACTGAAATTCAAAATCCAAGTTTCATGATTAAATAATTACATTCATGTTTGTCATTGAATGTCTTTGAAATATCCACATGAAGCCTCTTTTGTTTGATGTTTACTTTGAGTATTTGATGCTTAAAGCATGCAAAAAAAGCAAACAAACAAACAAATCCAGCTATAGCCCCCGTCATCTTCCAGACTAACTCACAATGTTCAATCAATGTTCCCATATTTTCCCACATTTTCTCCAGCTAAATCGCCTGACATCATCGTAAATTCCCATCTTTTTTCAGGAACATCCAACATTCTTCGACAGTTTCCATCATTGTCCCAGATTTTCAGAGGTCTTCTCCGGCTATAAGTTCCATAAAATCATCCGAGCCGAAATCCATCCTGAATCCCAGAGTTTTTCGACATTTTCCAGGTGAAAACGCCCGCGATGTGTCGCCTTTCCGAGGTCAATTCCACGTCTTCTGTGATGCCTCGGGATTGGGTGCTGAGGAAGTCATCGGCTCCTAGGAGCCGGGGAAACTCCTGGAGATCTCGGCTGGGATTGAGGAAACCATATGGAAATCATAGGAAAATGCTGATTTCATGGGATTTAGTGGGCAATACTTGTACATACATAATCATATATATATATACACATATTCGGGGTAATTTAGAATGACCTCACTGTGACCTCACTGGAATGATGGTTAGTAAGTTGGATGGTGGATCGTACAACCGATTTGGTTGTTGAGGATTGGAAACAGCTGGGAATTCAACCGAGGAAGTTCAAACGGGATGTGGCACGAAATCGAGCAGTGTAACAAGTTCCTTGACAATCGTCTCACAACTTATTATTAGAATCCATTTCGCTGAAATCAGCTGGGCGGGGACTATCTGCAGAAGGTGGAAGAAAAAGCCTTCTTTCGGATCAGTGAATTATTGTCATTTTCCTGGATGTGTATATATATATATATCTATCTGCATATATGGATTTATTGTATTTACTGTACATATACATATATATATATATAATATATATATAATATATATATATATATATATATTATTAATAATAATTACTAAGATAAACTCTGTTCATGGAAACTGGGGCTTTGGTTTTTGTAACTTGGGTCTTGATTTTTGACCAGGGGTTCATCTGTCTGTGCTGTATCAAGCTAAACGTGCAACACAAGCTTTTTTTGGTACACATTTGATTTTCTGTTTTCATCTACCTTACTGCTATGAACCCGAGACCACGTGGTAATAGGTATCCAGTTGTGAGGTATTATAAGGAGTCCTAGTATGGGAATGACCATTACCCGTAGGAAATGAGTTATTCCCCGCTTGGAGCGTCATCCCACTGGATGGAACTGGTTATGCTTTGAGATGGGAAACCCCTACAATCTGTCAATGGATTGGTTGAAGGGAAAATCTGCAGGAAACCATGGTTTTTTTTCCCATCAAATATAAAGGTTTCCTGTAAATTTTCCCCTCAACCAATCCAGTGAATCTGGGACAGTGTTTGATTCAAGCCTTCTGTGGGTCGATGATGAGTTCGGAGATTTTACCACCCTTTTCCCTGGTAATTTGTTACATAGCTATTGAACATGGCCCCATTAAAATGTTGATTTGCCTAGCTATAAAATGGTGATGTTCCATAGTTATCTTAGCTTACCAGAGGGTGTTAGACATTGTCACCATCCATGGGAGTTCTGAACCAGCCAGTGTCGGTGGAATGAACCTGGCAGGAGGAAATGAATGGACGCGCAGTGACCGCTGACGTCGCAGCAGATATGGATAGATATGGCATTGTCTTGGAAAAGCACAACATACGAACCTATGTTCAGCTACACACATATACAGTTCATATGCCTGTGCTTACGATACAGATTCACACACCTCGTGCATATGATATGTTTTTCTTCCAAGAGAGCAATCCGTACCTCTTTCAGAATGTTCACTGATTTCCTGAACATATTTTGCCCCCAAGGGGGCCACAGCGGCAAAGTGTTAAACGGCGGAAATGTGGAGGCGCGCGAAATGTCAGGAGAAGAGTGGCATTTTTGGTGAAGGCCAGCGATTTGGGGGCCTAGACAGGCTGGAAATTGATCCACTTCGACAAATCAGACAACACGCGGATACATCTAGATTTACATTATCAATCGCAATGCTATTCATATAAGTGTGTATATATACATATAATTACAATTAATTACATATACAGGTGTTGCTCAGATTCATTCACATGTGATCCACAGCAACAACAGCTGCATTCATGTCAGCACTGAAACAAAGTTGGAATGGAACAACAGCAGCATAAACGTCTCTGAACTATGCACCGATTCTCACTGCAGTCGCCTGCGGCTGAATGAGATTGTGGCGAACAAAAGGCTCTGAGCTGCGCTGGATTTTTTTTTCGCCCTCAAAAGATTGGGATGTACTGCAACCACATTTCACCAAAGAATGGATTTGGGAGTGTCTGAAAGCGGGGTATATACCCCCAATTTATGGCAATTGAATGGACAAATGAGGTTTTAACCTGCGTGACTTTGGGTTCCGATGGTAATTGAAGTGCGCTAACCTTTGCACAATTAGATGAACATATGCAAGATATGAAATTGCAGCAGAACTAGCCCTTCGTGCACTTTTTTTTCAAACCAGCACGCAGACCGAATTCACCAGTATGTGGCCCCCTTGCTATGAGAATTTGCCAAACAGTCTTAGCCCAAACCCAGTCTGTTCGAGTTGATACACGGACAGCAAACACAGCGAAGCGCCTGAAGTGACGCTTTTCGTTTGGTGCTTTGAATGCATCATTTTCGTATCCGGTCACAAGTCTGATTTTTTGATAACTCCAAAACCACCCAAAACCACCCAACACCTGATATTTTCACAAAATAGATCCCTCCCCAAAACTTTGTCGTGCATCCCTGGTCGCATTTGTTCCCACATTGGTGGCGTCCACCAGCCATCAGCAGCCACTGGACAGTGGCGGATGAGGCCATTCACAGACGCCTCTGTTTTTGCGGCAAACAGAATTGAAAATCGACTTTCTTGGGATATGGCTCAAAATTATGGTACCAAAAATTGTCATGTTTCATGGTAAATTAAGATAAACCAACCAATTATAGGGTCAATCATTTTGAGCCATAGCCATATCTTGGGAAATTTTCAATCAACCTCCAAGGGACGGCCTGCACCTGTCAACCGTCCCAGGTGCAGGATTTCGCATCCACAGTATGGACCAAGAATCTTTGGCTTGTTGAATACTTACCCTCTGGTAAACGTTTACATATGGGAAATCACCATTTTTAGTAGGTAAATCAACCATTTCTATGGCCATTTTCAATAGCAAACTGTTAGTTTAGGGTAAGCCCATACCCAGTGAGTTCGCGGCTCAATAGCAATGCACTCGACTGACATCAGCAGTGTCGCTGATCTATATGTCAATATGTACATACATGTACACATACGTCCGAAACGCTTTCTAGGATCAAAAACTGGTGAGACAAATAAACCCAGAAACAAATAGATAGAAGACTGTGTTGTAAAAGCTATACAATTTATGATATAGTGTAATATACAAATAGTGTGCTAACATATAAACATATCATTGCACTGCTTCTTCGAAGACCATGTTTTTTGGCCATGAGCTGGGAGAGCTGGAACGAGAGCTTGGACCATGACGGGGAGGCCCTGGGAAATCCTCGAACTAAATGGAGGTTTTAATGGGACGATCACTTGTACAGGTTGTAAACGAAGAAGTCACCCTGGACGTGTATATATAATATGACTATAGCAGAATATGCCTTTTTTTTTTTACGGAAATTAATTAATGTTTATAAAATTATACAATATATAGTGAACACTATGATATTTGAGACTGTCCAGAGATTGGGGATATCTCCAAAACGGTCGTGTCAGAACAAGAACATGAAAGTGTAGGGGAACCGAGAAATTTTGAATAACATCTCTACATAAACTTTTGCTATTCCTTTCTTCCTAGTGTAAAATACCCCAGAGAAACTGCGTTTCAACATGTAACCGATAGAAATGATAATTTATACATTAATTTACCTTATTATTCTTTTTTGGGAGGGTTGAACATGTATTGCAATTCACTGATCATATTGTCCCATGATATTGAATACCCTCAAAAAATCAAACCTTGGTTTGGGGCCGGGGTGAAAGCTCACCTATCGGATATAATATATGGATTTATGTCTGAGAAATGTTAAGTGTGTACACTGTACCCAAAATAAACTAGCAATGAAAGTTTTTCCACCTTAATTTTGGGGTTTGAAATCCATGAGCATCTATAAAACATACATATATGAATAAAAACAACAGCCACAATAAAGTTCTATACGACATCCATAAAAATATGCACATCACATCACTATCCAATGACTATCACCACATCAGAAGGGTGACATATACCCCATTCCAAGCTACTTGTGGCATCAAGACATCAACATCAACATCATCAACAACAACAACAAAATAAACAAACAAAACAAAAAACAATAAAGAATATCTCAAAAAACACACACACACACACATCTCTAAACAATGGTATATTTTGAACTTTTGAACCCTGACAGTCCAAGTCCCGCGCGTCATCTGGTGTCGCTGAACCGCAGGAACCAACTGAGCCTCCGCCTCCGCCTCCTCCGTTGAAACGTCACAAGGGCTTCCTGGCAGCAGATAAATAGCCCCAAAACCAAGCTGTGGCCTCAGGGCATATATCTTGGAGATCAAGGGGAATAGAATGGGATACTGGTATCATCAAGCGTGGCAATTGGACATGCCCCACACATGGAGGTTTTAAAAGGAAAATCAACTATATCTGGGGGATTTTCCATTGCCAATGTTTGATTACCGGAGAGTAATGATTATATTTTTTAGACATGTTCTGCAATATTGAGAAGAAGGTTCCGTCGAACCCAGATAATTCAAACGCTGACTTACTACTTCAACATAAGGTAGGATAAGAAGAATTTAATGGGAATGCATCTTGAGTCCTCTGGCAATTCTAACTATTAATTATTTTACGTACCAGGTCATGAATGTACTCATCAACCTAGGTATCTAAAAATATCAGCGAGGGTACTTCTCAAGTCCTCCCTCCGTTTCTGGTTCAACCATCAAAAAATGGTGAAAACACGGTGGTTATCAAGCAGCTAACATGGGAATTAACCCTGAGAAATTGGTATTATTTGATACCCCACCATATGGGCCCCCAAGATAGACAGGGCAAGAACCAAACCACAGTAGCCTTTGGGTGGACACAATTGGACATAGTTTCCGTACCCTGCAGTTCACTGCACATTTTGCTGCTTACATTTTTTTGCTGCAAGTGTACCTTCATTGTGACTTTTCAGACTTACTTGAACCAAGAAACGGACATGTGTGTCCTGACCCACAGGGAAAATTGTTCAGAATTTGCCAAAAGTAGTGCAATCACGCTCAATTGGAGAAACAACGCTCAAAAAACATAATTCAGTCAAATCAGCATTCATTTGTGTTGTTTTGATGACGCAGGTATCTAATGTCTAACCCTACAGATTGTCGTTTGTATGGTTTTGTAATGTTTTGTATATACTGAATATATCTGCATGAGGTCTTTGTTGCATCTATAATCCAATAGACACGCGCACTTTTCATAATCAGGGCTTGGTTTTGAATATCGATTGTAGTGTCCCACAAATTATCTCCTGTTTATGTACATTTGTATATATGTGGTATGAACCAGATAGTTGTTGTATATAGAATCCTGCAATGCTATGATTATTTTCCAAGGGCTTCAGGGCTTGACATCTCTCCATGCGCCAGCGATGAGGCCCGACGCTGCAACCAAAACCAAAGGCAGGGGAATCTGGAAACACGGGGATTCAACCATAAAAAAGATGTGATTTCAGTGTGATTTCACCATCACACGGGATTTCATCATCAAACGTGGGGGTTTAACCATGGATTTGGGTTTGTCGAAAAATTGTTGCTATACCCGCAAAACATGGCACTTTCAATGGGAGAAATGGTGATTCACTAATGAATTCAGGGGGCAAACCTAAATGACTGCATGCATTGTTCTCACTGGCAGACCTCCCCATATTGTAGATATGGGGGCACTATCACTGTAGAATCCCCCCTCAAGTGGGCAAAATCATCGTAATGTTTTGAGAATCATCGTAGTTAGTAGTTTTTTTTTGGGCAGGGGGGGCTATACGATTGGTCTACTGTGTGAAACTGAATCCTGTAAACGATCCAACCTTTCGCAGGGAATCTCAAGAAACAGCCAAGATGACTGTGGACCCTTCTCCATCCAAAGAACGTGGACAAGCGATCCGTTGTTGAGGGTTATGGAGCATCAAACTGTTATTTGATGTAAGATTGTTGAAGAATCCAATTCACCCCAGCATGATGGATCGGTAAGATGTTTGGGTAAATGAGCCTTATATAGATCAATAGTCCAGTGCGTCTAGTGGGTTCATGAAAAACACAAGTTCCCGGGGCGCAACAAATCCTAGTGGTGTCAGAGCCAAGCACTGCGTATCATGGCTATTGCCATTTTTGGTATGGCATTGCATGAACTGTCATGTGCCAAAGCACGTTCCATGTAAGGTGGTGCCCCCCAGTTGTAAGTTGGTTTGCAATCTACCGTAAACTATAGTGATTAGAGTTATGTTTACCCACTTAGCTAACATCCATCAACTACAACTATAGTGGATGGTTTCACTATAGAGTTACTAAGTTAATTAATATTCTATACTTGATTAACTATTGTCTCTATAGTTTTTTTTTGTGCTAACCAATTGGCCCATTCAAATGACTTCTCTCCGGTGACCTCTTCGCTGCCAGGGTTCGCCTGGACGCGCTGGCGGGTCTCATGTCCAGCTGCAGCTGGGTTACAATGAAGGATATCGTGACACCAGGGATATCATATGGATAAACATAAGGCCCTTTACCAGTTAAAAATGGTTGGTTGTAAAATGCTGTCAGTATCTATAAATCTTACAAGATGGGTAAAACAATGCCATAAACCATTTCCAATGACTCACCTCATTTTTATAGGTGGTATATACCATTCCCTGTCATGGGTGGTTTATGGCATTGTTTTACCCACATGGGATTCACACTGGGTATCTATTAATAACCAACATGGATAGAGTCTGGGGAAAGAATGTGGGGATATCATGTGGATTTTTGATACAAATAAAATCAAATAACGGAATATGTATCCAATCTAGTTCTTGACAACCACCACTTCTGATACGGTAAATGATCTATAATTAAATGGGACATGTTCCATGATAGGCTATTTGAATTTGTCCGGAAGGTGCCCAAGAATAGATGCTTCAGATTGGACATATTCACGTGGTTGTTGGTGAATAAGATTTGCCCTTCACAAGCCCAAACATTTTTTGGGGGGTCTCCTTTTGAACAATTTTTGGGGAGATGCTGAAATTCCTACGCGACCAACAGTCGATTAAAACATGTTCGAAGAGATTTTCTCCGAGGTTTGTACAAACCCTACAGAAGAATCCCTTAAATTATGCCTAAAAAATATGTATATATATATATATACATATATATATATATAAATATCTCCTCAGAAGCTACAGCTGGAACCCTAGGGACGATCATCATTAGTTGGAGCCCCTGTGATTGAAAAATCACAGTGCCCACAAGGTGGTGCCCCATTTTTCGGAGATAGGTTGAGTTGAACTAGGTCAAGCGTTGGGTCTATGTTGGAAAAGTAGATATAAGATGATATAAGTAGTGAAAACTAGAAGTGAAAACTAGATAGTACTAGTACATACTAGTACTAAGATTTATAAGTCGAATTCCTTTGGAATTGGGCATGGCAGTGACTGAGCATTTTATCATCATTTATAATGTTGCTCAGGTATGGGATTCATAACAAGCTACTAACACACCCGCCCTGAAACCCTCATTGTTTTTCCATTTTTCCCAGGTATAACGGTATAATAAAAAAATCCATCCCAGAAAATTGGATGATGATCCCATTTGATTCATTGAACCCCCCTTTTTTCGCGCGCGGAGACACCAAGTCCCGAAAAAAACAATGGGATGGGCCTGGTCGCGTCTCACAGCAGTCCTGTATGCATCTGCGGCTGGTGCTTGGCCATCTTCATGAACGACTGGGAGATCGAAAACTGACTGAGCGATGCTGGAAGCACCAACTAGAATTGTGAAAAAGTAGTGGCATTGCTAAGTTTGGTACCCCATATGCATGGTTTTTTAGGGTTTAAAAGATGAACACTTCTCATTTAGAATCTGACTTAGAAACATGTTTGTTGCTTCGGTTGATAACGAATCAATCCACTGTGTTGCTATATATTTCCCTAAATATCCCCAACGACATCCCGGGGGGTGATCAACAATGATTATCAAACTTTGACTTGGAGACATAGTTTTATTTTGGTCAAGCAATATTGGCCCCAAATGGCCCAAATTATTTGGATCAGTTGCCCGGCAAACGGGGATTTTGGATAACATGACTTGAAACAAGTAAGTATCTGATGGAGATAAACAATCCTCAACCTGGCTGAGTCGAAGATCATCTCCCCCATTGGTTCATCCACTAGAAATCGAGAATCGAAGCAAGTCCAAGTCAGCTAGTGATGTGGCTGCGGATCAATATCTGTGCATAATTGGGCATATCTGTGCCATTTTCAGGGGGATTCACATCGATTTACCACTTCTTTGGATGTTCACCACAGGGTGAACTGACCATGGCCATGTGAAAAATTAGGACAGCTAAACCAAGCCCTGGCGATTTCCGTTGCCACGAGGCCCTGGCCAAGTAGCGTGACGCAGCACAAGGCGTAGAAGTGATTTGTTTTTTGATCCAGGAAACGAGGGTGGGTCTGTCCTCAAAAATGTTGAACATGGTGGGTTGAACCATCCCAAATTGGGATTTCACCGGGTTAAACCAAGGACGAATGGGTTTGTTGTTTTGTTTTTCCAAATGTGGGGTATAGATGGCATACCCAAAGTAGCAATACGTAGCGACTTTCATCAAATGTAGGGTACCCTCTGGTAATTTGTTACAGTTTGCTATTGAAAATGGCCATAGAAATAGTGGATTTTCCCATAAAAAAATGGTGATTTTCCATAGTTATGTTAGTTTACCAGAGGGTACCCTATGTTCAAAACATTTCAAAACCAAAGGTGTGGTTTGCAAAAAAGACAAAAAAAACGGCGACATGGACTTATCGATCATCATTTGTTTGAGGTGCCCAGAGTTCAACCCATCTCGGATAAACCATCTGTAGTTCAGGAAAGAGCATGAGGATCCTTCAGTCAGTATAGCAATATCCGTGCCAACCAATGGCTGTTGATTCCTGTGACACTGTGAGACCATGATTGGGCCTTTGACTTTTTTAAACAGAAAGTTGCAACAAGTGAGGAATCATAGTACCCCACTTGCTCTTCTTGCGATTGGGACCTCCAAATCCTCAAACATAGCTTGGGTCATTCGTTCCGGACTGCAACTCANAACAAGTGAGGAATCATAGTACCCCACTTGCTCTTCTTGCGATTGGGACCTCCAAATCCTCAAACATAGCTTGGGTCATTCGTTCCGGACTGCAACTCATTCTTTGTTTGCATTTCGGTCCATATGTCTCACACAAGGCAGATCAAGGCGCATGCTTGAAGAAAACATATGGTTTATTCATGATTGCTCATCATTGTTCATGCTTGCACTTGCTTTGCACTTGACTTGCTTGGGTTTGGAATAGGATGATTGGGATGAGGACCACAGTAGTCCNTATTCATGATTGCTCATCATTGTTCATGCTTGCACTTGCTTTGCACTTGACTTGCTTGGGTTTGGAATAGGATGATTGGGATGAGGACCACAGTAGTCCAGTGGCCATTCTTGCTATTTGGACTTCCAGATTCCTCACAAAACAGTGTTGAGTCACTTGCTCCTGTTTGCACTTTCTGTTTGCATACTGGTCCCATATGTCTCACATATGTCTAAAGCATCCTGAAGTATCCTGAAGCATCCTGAAGCTGGAGCAAAGCTGTTGTTTTCTGTGAGTTTTCTTCCGACGTGTCCTCTTTGTTATGTCATCCTGTACCAGGATGTATGTGTTCTTGTTGTTCTAGTATGTTCTTGTCATTTCTTGACAGCAGGTTGATAGGAACAAGTGAGGAATCATAGTACCCCACTTGCTCTTCTTGCGATTGGGACCTCCAAATCCTCAAACATAGCTTGGGTCATTCGTTCCGGACTGCAACTCAATCATTGTTCATGCTTGCACTTGCTTTGCACTTGACTTGCTTGGGTTTGGAATAGGATGATTGGGATGAGGACCACAGTAGTCCGGTGGCCTTTATGTTTGACTTGCTTGCTCCTGTTTTTACTTTCTGCCTACATTCTGGTCCGTGATGTCTCGCACGTGGCTATACAAAGTGTCCTCAATATCCGAACTTCAGTAGCCTTTATTAACATTTTGATATATTTTATTTGATTCATTTTGTTTCCTCATAGACTTGTTTTTATTGTTGGCTTGCTTCAATGGTTGTCCACTATGGTTGACCTTCACGCGTAGAACCCACTGGGTGTACCCTGATGACTGGTAGGTCAATGAGTAAATCACCGATGAGTTTTTCTCCGCAGTTTCCCACACATTAGTTGGGCCGGTCCAGTGGCGGTTCTTTGATGATTTATGAATGTGCGTGGGTCTTGGTCAAAATTAAAGACCCAGGATAACAGGGACCACAGATTTTCGTCGTTTTTTTCTAAATCCCACATTGGATAGCTGATGACTTGAGCGACATCCAGATGAGTTGGAATAGTTCACTACCCAACAACATATATTATTTTTCCTGCAACTTACGGAATAATCCGGAATAATCCAACCAATTATACAAACTGGATGTAAAGCTGATGCGTCCCGGCAGGCGGAGTCTTGCGAATGGCAAGAACGTCAGGAAGCCTGGAATTAGGGGTTTGCATAGTGGGGTTACCCCAATAGCTGGATGGTTTATGGAAAATCCTGTTAAGAAAAATGAATGATTTAGATTGATTTAGGGGTATTTCCATGACTTTGGACACCTCCATTTGGGTACTTCAATGTAGTGCCCACCCAGTTGCGTTTGTTGGTTTATACTCCCTTTAACTATAGATATATCTACCACAAACCATAGTTATTCGAGTTATAAACCAACTTAGCCATCTTGGGGGCACCACCTTGTAGGTAGGGTGCTCCTACACTTGTTGTTTTTGTTTGAATCATACATGAGGATCATTATGATACCGAACAGCTACCTTTTGTTGTGGGGGATGTACGAAAAAAACCATGCGAAGTGGTTGATTCCATGGCACTATCAATACCGCAGATTTGGACACTATTTCTAGAAAAAACACATACCCTCTGGTAAACTCACATAGCTATTGAAAATGGCCATTTATGGTTGATTTACCTACTAAAAATGGTGATTTCCCATAGTTATGTTAGTTTACCAGAGGGTGTCCATTAATGTGTCCAAACACTATCCAACACTTAATTTTCTTGCTCCCCCACTTGTTGGCATGACCAAGGTGCGACATGGCCAACGAAGGTGGAGGAGGAAGAGGCGCGTTGCAATGATCCAAGATCCAAAATGTTGGGAATATCCATGGGAATTAGCACTTACCCTTTGGTAAACTAACATAGCTATGGAAAATCACAATTTGTAATAGGAAAATCCACTATAAATGACCACTTTCAATAGCTATGTTAAATTGCAGAGGATATATAATCCTCTGGAAATAGCTTTTAGCTGATGCTAACATGTATGGGTACATATGAGAACCATCATCCATAACTTGTGATATAGACTATACACAATGGAAATGGTGGTGCCCCATACGTAGCTAAGTTGGTTTTCACAAAACGAGGTGAATTCTATGGTTTATAATATACAACATTATCCAACTAGGTACCCTCCGGTAAACTAACAAAGCTATTGAAAATGGCCATAGAAATAGTGGATTTTCCCATAAAAATTGTGATTTTCCATAGCAAACTGTTAGTTTACCAGAGGGTAATGTTGTTTTTTAAATTAATAGCTGGGTGCACCACCGTATGGGATGATTCCCCCCATTGTATAGTTGGGATACAACCCCGCTACTAACTATCTCTAATCATGATAACTATAACTACGGACACCCAACTATTTCAAAACTGGAAATCAAATATGGCTGGGAAATGACAGATGTAAGCTGGCTAAAACTATATGGGGAATTTTTGTGGAGATTGATGGGAAGACAATGGGACATACAACGGTAAACGAGAGTTCTGAACTCAATGGGAAAACCCCCAAGATGGGAGATTTAACCATCTAGAATGCATCTGAACCAGGGATATAGTTAGGAATTCAACGTGCCAAT
>BGPT01003509.1:11074-18574 GCA_003297045.1 Symbiodinium sp. clade C Y103 | reverse complement strand
AGCATAATACTGTGTTGAGAGTACTTGGGAAATTTTGATTATATCAAAACACCTCCCTCGTTGTCTAAACATTCACTAGGGCCTCACCTTGTATGTTCTATGTGATATGTTCGTTACATAACTTTTGGAATATCATGAACATATATCATGGAGGTTTCCTAAAATAAGGGTACCCCCGAATCATCCACTTTGTTCTCTGATTTTCCATTATAAACCATCCATTTTGGAGTACCCCCATGACTTAGGTAACCCCCATCTACCGGGAAACCTCGGCTTTCCAAGGCCTGGCCCTTGCGCGGAAGGACTTCCTTGGTCTCAACGCAGCTCCTAAGGCCTCTGCCGGTCATGGCCAGGCGGGTGGCCCCTGCGATGTGGCTTGGGGGTGGTTGACAAGCATAGTAATGCCAAGGTGGGATTAATAAACCCATGGTTTATTAATCATGGAGGATTCCCCAAATAGTGGTTGACATTAACCATTACTAGGGGGTTTATTAATCTATGGGTTTCATAATATATTCTACTGCAACCCGCAACAGGATTTGTAAAAAACTTGGGTTTCCAGGTACGAAGTATGTAAACATCATAGTTTGAGATACTTTGAGCTTTATGAAATTGGGTGTATGCTTGGGATGATGTAACATGTTCCCCATGTCATGGTTAATGGGATGGTTTACTATTGGGTTCACCATATCAGTACAACCCACTTATATAGATTAGGTATAAATAATATGGGTTTCATACGGGTTATAGACCAGTTGCTGAGATGCACATCCAAGTAGTTTGATGACATTTTGATGATCATACTTCTCTTGGACTATACAGGAAAAACACAAATATGATGATTCCCAAATCGATCAAGGCTCTGAAACCATCTGAAACCAGAATTTTTTTAAAAAAACATCATCTGTTGCCGGAGATTTCGCCCATGTTCCAATGCTTCGTTTTGGGGTTGATTACCATGATTGGGATGAAGCAAGTGATAAGTTTTGGTGATCCAATCAGCCCTGTATCTTGCAGCAGTTTCAAGAGGTATCGAATCTTGAGACAAGCTCAAACTATTGTAATTTTATGTTGGTAAAACAATAATATACCATTCCCAATTTCACCATGAATAGGTTATTATTGTTTTACCCACATTACTGGTAATGTTGAATAGAGCAATGGAGAGGTGATTGACTCAGATCTCACCGGGTCTTCAGTGGTTCATGTAAATTCCCCTGGTTGGTGCAATTGGGGTACAACCTCACTAGGGCTTCATTTATTCTGACGCTCACATCTCTAAATCAGCCTTAGTATGTTTTTTCGTAACTTTTGGATTCAGGATGAGTTAGCGGGTACAGCGAGGTCATCAATGGGTACATACTGGGAAAACGAATGCACCTGATCTGAAAGCTCGAAGTGATTAGAACAGTAGCCTCTGTCATCAAAGGTGGCCGGAAAATACCCGAACTCAATGGAAGGGGAATATCATCGAACTAAATGGTGGAATATGGTGGATTTTCAATTGAAGATGTTTGATTCCCGGGAGGGTCTTTGTACTGATTTAAGGTGAGATCGAAGAAATATGATCAAGATCCTGCTACCGTCGGTATTGCCACAAGAGCTGGTAGATAATTTGCTCATCTCCTCAAAGTCTTTTGCACCTGTTCAGTGTTTTTTCTCTTGGGGTCTCTGAGTATAGTCTGTGTCAGCTTTTTGGGTACATCTCCAATGATACCACAAATGGGGGGCTAGAATAATCCCTAAATGGCAGGTTGATCATTGGCTTTACCACATTAAGTATTGGTTTTACCCACAATTTATTTAAGGGCTGCCGCCCCTGCCGCCGACCCCGGAATAAACTTTACTAACCACTCACGCCTACAATCCATGAACATGGACTGATGACTATCTCGGAAAAGATGGGTTTGTAATGCTATATAAGGCTATATATGTTATTTCAAAACTTAGTCTCTTAAATTTGGATTCCTGTTGATTTTGTACGTATGGGGAAAGAACTAAGGAAAGAACTACGGAAACTGGTTGGTCCCTTCCCAAAATGTTCATCAAAAATGGCATGTTTAAAGTGAAGAGACAACACTTGTCGTACGATGTTCTGAGAACCACCAAAGCCTGGTCACGGCATAGATCCCATGATTTTTTTTATTCTCCAACCCACATTCAAATTCACGACCATATCCAATAGGAAAATCATGTTCCAGACCCTTTTTGCTTGCAGTGTTAAATTTCTAGGGTGTAAGAATGTTTTTGCTATGACCACCGGTCATGGTGCAACATAATTGCATGTTGTGCTCGGAGTCCCATCAGTTGGGCCACTTGCTCTGTTTTTCGTTTGTGATGTCACAATGGGAAGTGATGGTGACTACAGATAGCGAGTAATGTTGTGGTTTCTTCAAATCTCAATCTGTCAGGTATCTGACGTGACGCTTCAGTGAGCTCAATGAGACCGACATTGCTGGAGGGCACGGGACAACCCAAGAACCCGAAGAAAGATAAGAACTGACAAAAACAGAAGAAAAGGCAAAAAGTAAAAATTGGGGAGGTGAGACCCAAGAACTCACCGATGACATATGCTTCTAGTGATGATGATGGATGACGATGATGTTGATTGATAGGCTGGTGCTGGTCAAGGGATGAGTTTTCAGAAAATGTTTGACGCGTTTTGTTTTGTTTTTTTTTTTGCATAGATGTTTGTAACAACTTGGGCCCTTGTGCGCCAAGATATTGAACAAATTGAACAAACGATTTGTTTTCAAATGACGCGAATCAACAACTGCGATCACAAATGCGTCGACGTCCTACTCTATGGCATGGGACAGCCACTTGCCACAGCATTCTCATGACTTTGTTCTTGCCGCTCACATCTTTGGAAACCTTTTTGTAGTTAGTGTAAAAGCAGCACTGCAGTGAGCAAGGGTGCTGATGCATTGTTGTTTTTGGTTGGACATGGGTGTCTGCATATGTCGGGCGTTGTGCGTGCCATGCATGCTCTACCAAACCAATTGACGAATCACGCAATTCGATGGCATGACATGTGCATTGCCTCGCATCGCTACGCATAGCAGCTCCCGTACAGCACAGGCATCGCACACACGTGAGGCTTTTAAAGTTAGCAGTAAGACCAGAACATATGCGCAATACGAATATTCAATTGGGATGCTGCCATTGGGTGACAAACCGAAACATGATTGCGATTTGCTTCAAAATTATGTAATGCTAGACAGTTGACTGAATAATTTTTTTATGCTGGATGCTGCAGCAAGTGACAAGGTTCAAGCTCAGTTTTGCAAGTGCCAATAAAGGGTATCCCGATGGTGCAGGACCGTTCCTGTCACTTCCGGGGTCTAAGGGGCCGACGCGCTTCGAGGCAAGATTCGACTGGTTTTTCTTATTGACGTACAACTTGCCACAATAAAATGTGCGAAAGCAGGTTCAGGTGAAAAAAGCTAGCACGCCTCGAATAACATATTGGCTGTTTGCATTTCTCTTGAAACGTAGTTTTTGTTTCAGAAGGAGTCACTTCGACTGTGCATGTTGTAAGGTGACCTGCATGCATCCCTAGAACGTACTTATTATCCTGTCAGGCATGGCTCGCAGAACAACATGAGCCACGTCGAACGCACAAAGGTCTTTCCAGCTGACCTTCAAAATAAATGCTGCGGGTGCTTGCAGGCCACCTTAAAACCTGCACAGTGGTGGTGGCCCACTATGAAAAAAAACACCATCCAAATCCAAACTGACAACGACGATGACGACCTTATACAGTGGAGGGACGAGGACAACAAGAACGACGACCATAACAGCGTTCGATCTCTGGGCTGCCTTTGTCAGTGGGGTGTAAAGGGAATGCCAAATGCGCGCTCGGGTGCGTGCATGATGACGGATTGTAAACCATGCTGTTACTGCCGCCGGGTGACGTATGCCAAGGTTTGTGTTGCGTCAGGGGTATTCAGTAGTGTTCTCAGTCGTNTCGAATTGCGTGATTCGTCAGTTGGTTTGGCAGAGCACGGCACGCACAACCAAGGCAATGCCCGACATATGCAGGCACCCATGTCCAGCCAAAAACAGCCATGCATCAGCAATCTCAAGCAAGACGATCACATCCCCTATGCTCACTGCAGTGCTGCTTTTACACCAGGTCAGGTAAAGGCTAAGTGCAAAAAGCTGTCTGGCAAAAACAAAGTCATGACAATGCTGTGGCAAGTAGCTGTCCCATGCCGTAGGGTAGGACGTCGACGCATAGGTCAAGCGAGGTGCAACCGGCCAACAAAGATAACACCAGAGCGGAAGAGAAGGGAAAGGAAAAGCAATGTAAGCCTCAGATGTCGGTTGTTGAGGCGAAAAGGGCATGCAAGTGTCGCCACAACAGATGAAGACACCCACACGCTTCCTTATGCAGTGAGGTCGGCGGATAAGATACAAGCAAGGTCAAAAAAAGGCAATGCAAGCCTCGGATGTCGGTTGATGAGGCGACAAGTGCATGCTAGTGTAAGCACAAGNCGGCGGATAAGATACAAGCAAGGTCAAAAAAAGGCAATGCAAGCCTCGGATGTCGGTTGATGAGGCGACAAGTGCATGCTAGTGTAAGCACAAGGGATGAAGACACCCGCACCCGTGCGTTTCCTCATGCAGTGAGGTCGGCGGATAAGATACAAGCAAGGTCAACAAAACACAATGCAAGCCTCAGATGTCGGTTGTTGAGGCGAAAAGGGCATGCAAGTGTCGCCACAACAGATGAAGACACCCACGCGCTTCCTTACGCAGCGAGGTCGGCGGATAAGATACAAGCAAGGTCAAAAAAAGGCAATGCAAGCCTCGGATGTCGGTTGATGAGGCGACAAGTGCATGCTAGTGTAAGCACAAGNCGGCGGATAAGATACAAGCAAGGTCAAAAAAAGGCAATGCAAGCCTCGGATGTCGGTTGATGAGGCGACAAGTGCATGCTAGTGTAAGCACAAGGGATGCAGACGCCCGCACCCGTGCGCTTCCTCATGCAGTGAGGTCGGCGGATAAGATACAAGCAAGGTCAACAAAACACAATGCAAGCCTCAGATGTCGGTTGTTGAGGCGAAAAGGGCATGGAAGTGTCGCCACAACAGATGAAGACACCCACGCGCTTCCTTACGCAGCGAGGTCGGCGGATAAGATACAAGCAAAGCCAACAAAGCACAATGCAAGGCTCAGATGTCGGTTGTTGAGGCGACAAGTGTATGCAAGCAGAACAGATGAATACACCCACGCGCTTCCTTGTGCAGTGAGGTCGGCGGAAAAGAAAGACAATGCAAGTCTCAGATGTCGGTTGTTGAGGCTGCAGACAAAATTGGGCGCCCCATCAAATAAAAACTGTGATGCTAGAGTCGGCGTTCCAGCAGCAAAATGCGGTTGCTCCAAAAGAATATCGGAAGACAATTGCTATGAAATTGTAGCATGCCAACCCAGCTTGTGTAAGGAATATCGGTTTGTTGGCGGTGGGCTGGCTCCAGCTTCTACTTCTCCTTCCCAAGCAAGTGGTTCAAATTCTGCCAGCCTGCCAGTTTGTATTNTGTAAGGAATATCGGTTTGTTGGCGGTGGGCTGGCTCCAGCTTCTACTTCTCCTTCCCAAGCAAGTGGTTCAAATTCTGCCAGCCTGCCAGTTTGTATTGTATGTTTGCGTGATGCACCTGACTATGTGCCATTTGGGCTTCAAACAACGTATTCGGCAAAGTGCTCAAGTTGCAAGCGAACAAACTGCAATCAATGCGGAAGCTGGGAAGGCGCAAAATTCTTTTGCAAGTGGTGCTTTGACGAAGGCATAACGCCATCTGTAGAGGCCATGCAATCATGGAAAGCTGCGCAGCAAACATGTAAAACCATGCGACAGCAAACAGAAACGGCAAATTGGGACGACATATTCTTCTTTGTGTTGCAACAAACCAATACGCTTGCTAGCGATTTGCACTTTGATGCGAAAGAAGTTGTGACGGCAATCTGCTTATCACACTTTCAAGATAGCAACTTCGTGGAAGAACTTCTAGCACAAGAGTGGGTAAACACATGGGCTGGCTGGGCAGAGATTCCAGGCAATGCATCAAATGCCTGTTTGGAGGCTCTAGCTGAACGCTTCCTGAGACTCGCACTTGAACATGCACCGTCATGCCAGAAAACTAATGCGCAAAGGATACGGGAATTGCATGAACAAGGCTTGCAGTTGAAAACTGCGTCTGCGCATGGAGTCAATAATTGTCTCATTGACGCGCTGTTATTGGGATTGCTGGATGCTAGACTTGTTCCCGGAACCGTGTCTCTTTCGCAGCAGCAGCGCCGTCACTTGTGTGCTGCGTGCCGCTGCTTCTTGTACAGGAGGCATGGCACGCCACCAAGAATTTACTTGGATGCGCACCGCGATGGGCCACGCATTTTGAATTTCTTTTTGCGAAAAAAATGGCCGCAGAATGTTGCCGTGCGGATTTGTCTCTACGGTCGTTTTGATCATATCGACACTGGCTTAGACCCAGACAATGCGTTGCAGTGGGTTGACTTTGACTATGGCGAAGAGACTGCAGCGACCCGTTATACACTCCATATCTACAACCAAACAGATGCGAATGAACGAGGTTATCACTTTGACGTATTATTGGATCGGCGCCAATCGGTTCACCAAAGCGGTTCAGCCACAAGCATTGGAGGCAGCAATGACAAGACAGATCCAACAAAATCAGGACATGATACGCATGAGACATCCGATGATCTGCAACGCCTGCCAAAACGACCCAGGCTGCTTCATCTTCAGACCGAGGATGCTTTGAATACTTTACGCCAACATGGCTGGCAACTCCATCCCTGCAGTTGGCCGCAGTCGGCAAACTCTTTCTTAGAGGCGGTGCTCAACCGTAATTCGAAAGTGCTTACCTAAGGCGTGTAATATGGACTGCTGACGCACGTAGCTGACAGGCAGAAAGTTTGCCAAGAATATTCTGGTGGGGCATATGAAAACTTTTGCACTAACTCCAAGGATTTCCCGCAGCAGCTTGAAGCTGCAGTAAGTTTTATGTTAAATGCATGTGAGGGAGACGCGCAACGGTTGGCAACTCAAAACCTAGTGATTTGCATTCATACAGGGAACGCCGGAGACACAATGATACCTACGCNTGTTAAATGCATGTGAGGGAGACGCGCAACGGTTGGCAACTCAAAACCTAGTGATTTGCATTCATACAGGGAACGCCGGAGACACAATGATACCTACGCATATTGTTCATGTTGGAAAAAACACTGCGCTGATCTCNGCAGTCGGCAAACTCTTTCTTAGAGGCGGTGCTGTTGGCATTAAGCTTTCACGAATGGATTCCGCACAAATATGGACTGCTGACGCACGTAGCTGACAGACAGAAAGTTTGCCAAGAATATTCTGGTGGGGCGTATGAAAATTTTTGCACTAACTCCAAGGATTTCCCGCAGCAGCTTGAAGCTGCAGTAAGTTTTCTGTTAAATGCATGTGAGGGAGACGCGCAACGGTTGGC